>JASPKP010000825.1:2500-7500 GCA_030674155.1 Stramonita haemastoma | reverse complement strand
CTTTCCCTCAGTCAAGTTAAGCAGCGTCGAGCGTGGTTACCAGTTGGATCAAGGTGGGCGTACTGTCTTTGGTTGGATGGATGACCGTTTGCGCGCCTTGGCTTCAGTACAGTCACCGAGTTCATCCAGCTGCAAATGGTCACCTGCCCTCTTTAGGGTCAGGGAAGGTAAAGCAGAGAGGGAGAGGAAATGGGCGCCACCCTCAATATACTGGCCCCTAGAGAAGCTGAGGTCTTTGGTGCCTCACTTCCCTACGACCACAAAGGTCGTGGGGACACCTTTACCTTACCTTTACCTAGGCCTATAAAACAACGGCCCGGATAAAAGACTGTCTTACAGTGCAAGGCTTATCTGTCAGCATCTTGAATACGTCCACGTGATTACGCACGTGCGTGGTGTCCTTCAATTGTTTCTGTGTCACTAACTGGATTAAAGCATTCAACTGTGCAAAACAGGTCCAAAACGTTAATGAAAAATGCTTAAGCAGTTTGTTTTATACCAACACACATTAAAATTATGACATTAAATGAGAGCAATAAAAAGAATATCAAATAAATAAAAACTCAGTCGAGACTTGCGAATGTACTACTGAATACCCCCTAACTTTCCCCCGGGTGAAAAATTTGTTAACTTACCGATGTACACACTCATGGAGACAATAAAAAATGGTCAGAATGGGAATCGTTTTGTTTTGTGATTTGCAGTCTGTGCATTGGCAGTCAGCCCACCTGTGAAGGAAAGGAGAAAGTCAGTTTCCACAGGAAGATTCCAGACCCGGAGAGGAGGAGGAGCTCTGATCTCCGTTGTGTCTTTCGGATGAGCCTGTGTGTTACACATCATTATTTAGTACACGTAAAAGAACCCAAGGCAAAAAGAGGGTTGTGTCCCTGGCAAAATTCTGTAGAAAACCCCACTCTTCTATATCTTTCTGGACAAAAAAGGCATGAGAATGGACCGACAAAGAAGGCTTATATAGCGCGAATTCCCAAAAAGAAGGCAGAAAATAGACAAGAAGGTGACAGAAACAAAAAAAAAGGGACAAGGCAGAAACAAAGAGAGTGATAGAAAAGAGGGAATTCCTAGCACAGAATTTCCAGAAGCTGGGGATGCTATTTATACTGACGAGCCCACCTGACATCCCAGAGGGAGTTTCCTGGTTTTGTTTCTGGTTTGGTTGGCTGTTTTTCTTTGTTTTTGTACATGTGTAAATGTGTGTGTGTGTTGTGTGTGTGTGTGTGTGTGTGTGTGTGTGTGTGTGTGTGTGTGTGTGTGTGTGTGTGTGTGTGTGTGTGTGTGTGTGTGTGTATCTATGTGTGTGTGTGTTTGTGTGTGTGTATATGTGTGCGTGTGTGTGTGTTTGTGTGTGTATTTATGTGTGTGTGTATGTATGCGTGTGTGTTTGTGTGTGTGTATTTATATGTGTGTGTGTATGTGTGTATGTGTGTGTATGTATTTATGTTTGTGCGTGCGCGCGCGTGCGTGCATGCTTGCGTGTGTGTGTGTGTGTGTGTGTGTGTTGTTGAAACCTGTTATGTTTGTTCCTCCCCTAATCTTCAGCACACGTGAGGGTCACACGTGCTGCCATGACAGCCCAGTCTGTGACTGCCTCGCTCCCTTATCGTCAGGCCTGCTGCTCTGACAAAATCCGTTATTCAACCTTCCTGCACTATCATCCTCAACAACCTGCCCACCGCTTACCTATTTAAAGCAGTGGAATCATAGGGGTTGAACATCGTCTTCTTTGACAGAGAGGGAGTTACTACTGCTCTTTAAACTACGGAGTTTCTGCATCTAGTCTGTGAATGAAGTGAATCCTTAGTGCGTTTGTTTGATTAAGACAGAAACCGTTGGCCCCCCAAAAAAAGTCGAGAGAAAAGTCTGTTTATCCTGAACAAGAATGAACACAAGGTAGAAGAAAGGAAAAAAGAAGTTCTAAATCTTTTTTTTTTGTTTTGGTCAATATACAGGTTACCAAAAAACACACACCCCCGCAAAAAAAGAAAAGAGAAAGAACCAACGACAACAACAAAACAACAACAAAAGTTTCAAGTCACAAGGAATGAACGAGTAAGAAGAACCAACAATTTCCTTTTGGATTTTACACAAAACATTGTGAACCAGCGTAGTTTACACACGGGAGATCTGCTGTATGTGTCTCTATTTTAACGTCTATCCACAAAAAAGAGATCTTAGACAGAGACCTGCTGTATATGTCCCTATAAAGTCCGTTCACAAGAAGAGATCTTAGAAAGAGATCTGCTGAATGTGTCTCTATTTTAAAGTCTACCCACAAAAAAGAGATCTTACAAATCTGCTACGCGAAACACTGTTTCACATAAAGGGCTGGATATAAAAAAAAAAGTCACTGTACCTAATCTACAACCCCCAGAAAACAGGACTTCGATTCATTCCGTTTCAACCATGGTGTCCACGGTGTGGAGAGCTGCAGTGTTTGCCTCCCTTTGTGCGAGCTCCCTCAGGTGTCAGACCCTACGAAAACTGGGTCAGATCAAAGCGCCACACGCCGCCTTCGCCGCCATTGTGGACATGGAGGACACGGGGAATGTTTCCGCCAAATCCACGCTGGTGATTTCGGGGTTCAACCCCCTCCCCCTCACCCACGATACCATCTACCAGGTGCCCGAGATAGGCCGCCATCTTGACCACCTCAGCCAGGCGCCGGTAGCGGAAGTGACGCGGGACGTCACGTGGCCCAATGAGGTGCGACAAGTGCCAGGTAGGACAGGAAGCTGGTGTTTTTGCATTTGGGGATTTTGTTTTCTTCGGGATTTTTGTCTGTACTTCTTTTTTTTGGTTTCATTTTATTGGGTGTGAGATCCTTTGGGTTTTGTTTTGTTTTGTTTGCTTGTTTCCTGTTTTTTTTTCAGTTTGTGGTGAGATCCTTTGGTTTTTGTTTGTATGTTTGGGATTTTTTTTTTATTACTTAGTTTCTCCCGAAAATTCTAATAGTGCCTCTAATTGAACTTGGATATCTTTCTTTTTGGTTTACATTCAGAAAAACGTAAAATATGTTGTTGTGACGGTTGGTCTCTCTTTTAAGAACGAAAGTCTGTTCCATAAAATTTTGAATCTGGCTCCCTCTTGTCCTCTCTCCGTCTGTCTGTCTTGTCTTTCCCCTTGTCTGTCACTGCCCCTGACTGTTTCCTTGCGGCTTTCTGTCAGTGTTTAGTGTACCAGTCTGAAAGCCTCTTTGTTCTCTGTGCTAGCTTACTCTCTGCTCAGTGTCAACCCAGACAAGTCTTTTCCACCCATTGCAGCTCCAGTTTCCTTTCACAACATCTGCATGGTACTGTGATGATTGTGTTGTATTGTATTGTGATGATTGTGTTGTATTGTATTGTGATGATTGTGTTGTATTGTATTGTGATGATTGTGTTGTATTGTATTGTGATGATTGTGTTGTATTGTACTGTGATGATTGTGTTGTATTGTACTGCGATGATTGTGTTGTATTGTATTGTATTGTATTGTGATGATTGTGTTGTATTGTATTGTGATGATTGTGTTGTATTGTATTGTATTGTGATGATTGTGTTGTATTGTATTTTGATGATTGTGTTGTATTGTATTGTGATGATTGTGTTGTATTGTATTGTATTGTGATGATTGTGTTTATTATATGGTGATGATTGTGTTGTGTTGTATTGTATTGTGATGATTGTGTTGTATTGTATTGTATTGTGATGATTGTGTTGTATTGTATTGTGATGATTGTGTTGTATTGTATTGTGATGATTGTGTTGTATTGTATTGTATTGTGATTATTGTGTTGTATTGTATTGTATTGTGATGATTGTGTTGTATTGTATTGTGATGATTGTGTTGTATTGTATTGTATTGTATTGTATTGTATTGTGATGACTGTGTTGTATTGTATTGTGATGATTGTGTTGTGTTGTATTTTGAGGATTGTGTTGTATTGTATTGTGATGATTGTGTTGTATTGTATTGTGATGATTGTGTTGTATTGTATTGTGATGATTGTGTTGTATTGTATTGTGATGATTGTGTTGTATTGTATTGTATTGTGATGATTGTGTTGTATTGTACTGTGATGATTGTGTTGTATTGTACTGCGATGATTGTGTTGTAATGTAGAGAAAGAAGAAGAAGAAGAAGAAGAAGAAGAAGAAGAAGAAGAACAAGAAGAAGAACAAGAAGAAACAGAAGCACAAGAAAAAGAAGACCCCATCTCCCCACAAAACATTCTGATGCCACAAAACCATCTGACTTCACCCTGACGAGCATGTTTGTTGCTGCAGACGCTGTGTTTGGCAGAACAGGGCACGTCATCGCTGCAGGGGGATTCCTGGTGCCCTTCAAGACCCACGGGACCTTGACCTTGTTTGACCTTGACCTTTCACCTCCCGTGAAGCACGTGCTCAGCGACAGCAGAGAGGATTCCTCGTGGTTCTACCACCGTGTGTTGTGGAAAGACATGAATGGGGATGGTCTTCTGGATGCTGTGACATGTCGGGCCAAGGTACATATTTTGGGTACGTGTGCACCTTGGTTTTGTTTTTTTGGTTTTGTTTTAGATTTTTTTTTGTTTTGAAAACGATGCAAGTGCTTTACACAGTGTAGGCATTTGTATCTATTTCTTTGTTTAGGCTTACAGTATGGTATGGAAATATAAAATCTGTGCGTGTGTATGTGTGTATATGTGTGTGTAAGTGTGTGTGTGTGTGTGGTGTGTGTAGTGTGTAGTGTGTGTGTGTGTGTGTGTGAGAGAGAGAGAGAGAGGGGGGGGGGAGAGGGAGATATATATAGAGAGAGACAGAGACAGAGACAGAGAGAGAAGTTAAGTCACAAACTCTTTTATTTCGAGGATAATGAATAAGCACTCATTGTTCTGTTCTTTTATCTTGGTTTTAACATCCATATCCATGCCCTTATCAGGGATAGAACAGCAGAGAGACGAAGAGAGAGAGAGCAGACAGAGACAGAGAGACAGAGAGACAGAGAGACAGAGAAGAGAG
>JASPKP010008252.1:0-11779 GCA_030674155.1 Stramonita haemastoma | reverse complement strand
CACAACACAAAAACACACCCCAACACAACACAACAAACACACACACACACACAAAACACACACACACACAAACACACACACCCCACCCCCACCCCCCCCCCAAAACACACACCCCCACAAAAAAATCAAACTTCAAAAAACCCACACACCACAACACACACAAACAAAACAAAACCCAAAACGACACACACACACACAAAAAAAAAGAAGAAGACAAGGAAGCGGCACCAAAAGGGAAAAGCCCGTGACCGGCTTTTTTTTTTTGCCAGAGTTACTGTCGCCGGGCGCCATGTGCCAAATCAATTTTCTTTGCCACAGCACGGCACGGCACCCCCCCTGCCTGCCTGCCTGCCGTGCCAAAAACCAGGTCCTCCCAAATATGCTTAGCTTAGAGCCCCCAGATAGTCCAAAATTGGGTTTGGCTAATGCCATTCTCTCTCTCTGTCTCTTTTTGCCGGTAATGTGTGTGTTGTGTGTGTGTGTGTGTGTGTGTGTGTGTGTGGTGTGTGGTGTGTGTGTGTGGTGTGTTGTGTGTGTGTGTGTGTGTCTCTCTCTCTCTCTCTCTCTCTTAGTTAATGCCATTCTGTCTCTGTCTCTGCTAAAGACATACTGTCTGTTTCTCTCTATGCTACTGCCCCCCCTCCCCCCCCCCCCACCACCCCCCCCCACACACCTCTCTCTCTCTCTCTCTCTCTCTCTCTTTGATGTTATCCATGATAAGGGCGGGGACTGGATGTAAAAAGCACACAAGTACTTATTCAATATCCTCAAATAAAAGAATTTGCCTTGCTTTCTCTCTCTCTCCTCTCTCTCTCTCTCTCTCTCTCTCTCTCTCTCTCTCTCTCTCTCTCTCTCTCTCCATCCCACCCACCCTTCCTCTCCTTTTAGCCTGGAAGGGATCTTTTTTGCACTTAATGCACCTCTAAAATGCATTTAGCGAAGACAGAAATAGAAAAGAACTCAGTGCCCCCTCCTTCAAAATAGAGCCGTTCTCACTTTCTACAATTCCATCATTTTTTTTTTTTCTTTTGGCAAGTTAAAAATATGTCAGTCAAATATCACTTCCATTCTCTGCAAGAAAATTGCATTTGTGTAAGCAAGAGAAAGAAAGAAAAAGGACGACAATTTCTTGGGGGGAGGGGGGGGGAGAAGGGACGACAATTTCTTGAGGGGGGGGGGGGCGGGGGGGAGAAGGGGGGGTTGTCAGATGGAGAGGTCACCCTCTGCAATGAAGGTCACAGTACGGAAGGAGCTCACTCTCCAAGTCAGGGAAAGATGAATGACAACATCATGAATGAAAAAATTCAGTGATGCACGGCTTGAATGAGGGACTGAATATACTGGAGAAAGGAATGAAAGATGGGCCAGAGAACGCAGAAGAAAAGAAAAGAAAAAAAGAACTAAAAGTGTAACGCTACAATCACAGCAACTTCATTGAATGAATCTAAAGTTGTAACGCCTATAAAATTCACAGCAACATTTCACATTCTCTATAATCCAAATGTTTTCATTGATACTCTTCTCAATGCATGCTGTATGATTTAAGAGGAGAGTGTATGTGCACACATGTACAGGTCTACATTTGCTGGATGTAAAAAAGCACAAGGTGCTTATTCCATTATCCTCGATATAAAAGAATAAATAATAATAATACACACACATATATAAATTGACTGTCAAATGAACAGGATTGTGTTGAGCTGCTGTTAAGCGCCTGACAAGTCAGGCCCAGCGCATCTGACTTTGGTACAGCAGAGATTTGTTTTCTTTTAAGACTTTCTGGAGAAAAAAGGCAGGAGAATGGACCAAGAAGGCAGAAAAAGACAAGGAGGAGGTGACAGGAAGAAAAGGAACAAGGCAGAAACAAAAAGAAGGATTAGAAAAAAAAGAAAAAAAAGGGGGAATTCCTAGCACAGAATTTCCAAAAGGTGAGGATGCTATACAAACCCCTTGCATCCCTGTGGGGGAGTATACGATACAATACTGTACAATAATACAACACATACGATGACATTCCGGATGTGATTCAGATTGAACCGAATTTTTCCCCAAGGAAAACTAAATACACAGGTTTTGAGTTATCCTCTGATCAAATCCTGGCAGGGGAGAGAACTGATAAAAAAAAAATTTAAGAGCCTGTAAATGGAAAAATTTCCAACTGAGATGTTCTCTACAATATTGAAGTATGATCATGAGCGCCTTTCATTTGGCTTTCTGCACTGCAGTCTGGTCTCTATGTCATCATCTACAGTGAAAACAATCTTTCTGCCCTGAAAAGAGTGCAAGGGGATGAGAATAATGGATCACAAGAGGGTGAAATAACATACTGTACAGTGCATCTGCCTTTTCAAATATGTGTGTGTGTTTTTATTTTTATTTTATTATTATTTTTTTTAATATTTCGAAGATTGTGTGTGTGTGTGTGTGTTTTGTGTGTGTGTGTGTGTGTGTGTGTGTGTGTGTGTGTGTGGTGTATGTAAGTGTGTGTGTGTGTGTGTGTGTGTGTGTGTGTGTGTGTGTGTGTTGTGTGTGTGTGTGTGCGTGTGTGCGTGCGTGCGTGCGTGCGTGGCGTGCGTGCGTGCGCACAAGTGGGTGGGGCGGGTGGGTGGGTGTGCATGCGTGTGTGCATGCATGCATGCATGCGTGTTGTGTGTGTGTGTGTGTGTGTGTGTGTGTGTGTGTGTGTGTGTGTGTGTGGTGTGTCTGTGTGTGTGTGTGTGTGTGTGTGTGTGTGTGTGTGTGTGTGTCTGTGTGTGTGTGGTGTGCTGAGTAGCATTGTGTGTGTATGTGTGTGCACATCAAGCACATGTGCTTTGTGTGGCACTAGCATGTGTTGTGTGTTGCACAAAGCACATGCACACTATGTGTAAAACGACAAATTGTAATAAAGCATGCATGAGCCACATACACACAAAAGGCCTATGTGTTAACACTTTTAAAAAAGGTTGTGTGAATATGCACTCATAATGAAATGACAATGTTTAAAACGTAAAAGAATGAAAAAAAACATGCCCACAGAGCTAAAATACAGCTCATTATGATTCCTTTCTCAACTGACAGAACAAAACCCAAGTCTGTATCTTCCTCCCTGCTTTGGGGACACTAAGTGGCTTAAAAGAAATATGGACACACAAACAACACTTCAGTGCCTAAACATACAGAAACATAGACACACAAAGAAGTCACTTCAGTGCCTAACCAGACAGATACATGGACACACAAAGAACATTTCAGTGCCTAAACAGACACATGAACAAAAAACACTTCAGTGCCTAAACAGACACGTGGACACACAAAGAACATTTCAGTGCCTAAACAGACACATGGACACACAAAGAACACTTCAGTGCCTAAAAAGACACTGGACACACAAAGAACACTTCAGTGCCTAAAAAGACAGACACATGAACACACAAAAAACACTTCAGTGCCTCAACAGACAGAAACATGGACAAACAAAGAACACTTCAGTCCTTAACAGACAGAAACATGGACACACAAAGAACACTTCAGTGCCTATAAAAGAAAAATGAACACACAAAGAACACTTTCAGTGCCTAAACAGACAGATACATGAACACACAAAGAACACTTCAGTGCCTAAACAGAAATATGAACACACAAAGAACACTTCAGTGCCTAAACAGACAAATACATGAACACACAAAGAACACTTCAGTGCCTAAACAGACACATGGACACACAAAGAATACTTCAGTGCCTAAACAGAAACATGGACACACAAAGAACATTCAGTGCCTAAACAGAAACATGAACACACAAAGAACACTTCAGTACCTATAACAGAAAAATGAACATACATAGAACACTTCAGTGCCTAAACAGACAGATACATGGACACACAAAGAACACTTCAGTGCCTAAACAGAAACATGAACACACAAAGAACTCTTCAGTGCCTAAACAAAACATGAATGCACAAAAACACTTCAATACCTATAAAAGAAACATGAACACACAAAGAACACTTCAGTGCCTAAACAGACACATGGACACACAAAGAACACTTCAGTGCCTAAACAGACACATGGACACACAAAGAACATTTCAGTACGTATACAGATGCAATGCACTCACAAGTCTGGATACTTATAATTGGAGCATATCAGTGCTTGCATAAATTCTATTAAGTGTATAAGAGCTTCACATTCAAATTGCAAACATGGACATACATCCATTCCTACCCTATATTAACACACTTTAAAGCCAAACACTTAAAAGATAAAACATACACATCACCGTTACAACAACCAAAGACATTTCGCACTTCAAAAACAAATGCCATGCATACAGGCACCACCAAAAGCAATTTCTTATTAAAATTTTTTTTTAAATAAACAAATAAAAAAAATACAACCACCAGAATAAAACAGCTAAACTAATAAATTTCTTATATAAATTAAAAAAAACACACACACACAACCACCAATACAATAAAAATCACGAAACTACATCCACCTTTTTTTTCAAGGTTAAAAAAAACCTCCACAACTACAAAAAAAAATTTTTAAAAAAAAAATCTCAAAACACGTAAAAAAAAAAAAATCCAAACACCACCCACCTGGTACAGCCACGAAAAACTTGACGGCATCTTTGTGGCCATGGAAAGACAACTGCGCCTGGGCCATGGAGCAGTAGGGAGTGAAGGACCCTGGCGTGACGCTGTCGGTCTGGGAGTTGCTGTAGACGCGGATGACGCCCCCTGGCCGATCGCCTCCCCCTGTTGCCGCCGAGGTTGTGGTGCCTTCAGCAGAGGCTGCTGCTGATGTGGTGACCGCCTGCTTGTTGCCTGAAAAACACCCTGCACCCGTCACTTGTACTCTTTTTTCTTCTTCTCTTTTTTCTGTTTTCTCTTTCTCTCTCTCTCTTTTTTTTTTCTTTTTTTTTTTATTAACGTGAAAAACACCCTGCACCTGTCACTTGTACTCTCTTTTCTTTTTTTCTGGTTTTCTCATTCTCTCTCTCTCTCTCTCTCTCTCTCTTTTTTTTTTTTTTTTAACCTGAGAAACACCCTGCACCCGTCACTTGTACTCTCTTCTCTTTTTTGTGGTTTTCTCACTCTTACCTTTTTTTTTTTCTTTTTTTTTTTATGTTTTCTTGATCTTTTTTCATTTTTGGTTGAATGGTTGACTGATTGTTGGGTTTTGATTGTTGTTGTTATTTTCTTTTTTTTTTTTTAGCCTGCATTTTTTTTTTTTTTAAGTTTTCTCAATCTTTTTTACATTTGGTTGAATGGTTGACTTGATTGTTGGTTTTTTTTGGTTTTGGGGTTTTTTTAGCCTGCGTTTTTTTGTTGTTTGTTTCTCACAAGAAAATGACAAACCAATCCAATCCAACCATGTTGTTTATAGTCCCACTGAAGAAAATAAGCAAAATGCAAAAAATTGACCAGATCAGCAATCTCGGTGCATTGTGTATATTTCTGGCTGGGGGAGGTCTAGGGATCAAATTTCCAAGTTTTTCATTGTTTTTTCAGGACTTCAGCCAGCGCCCAACAAGAGAAAGGAGTGTCATGGCTCCAACTGGACCACATGAACCATGTCACTAACATCCTCATCCATTTTACACACAAATTTTACAGCGTTTTCAATGTGTCACTAATATCCATTTTACCAACACAAATTCTACAGTGTTTCTCAATGTCACTAAACATCATCCATTTTACCAACACAAATTCTACAGTGTTTCTCAATGTCACTAAACATCATCCATTTTACCAACACAAATTCTATAGTGTTTCTCAATGTCCCTAAATATCATCCATTTTACCAACACAAATTCTATAGTGTTTCTCAATGTCCCTAAATATCATCCATTTTACCAACACAAATTCTATAGTGTTTCTCAATGTCCCTAAACATCACCCATTTTACCAACACAAATTCTACAGTGTTTCTCAATGTCACTAAACATCATCCATTTTACCAACACAAATTCTATAGTGTTTCTCAATGTCACTAAATATCATCCATTTTACCAACACAAATTCTCGTGTTTCTCAAATTAAATGACCAACCCTGCAGGAGTTTGTTTCTCTCAAGGACTGGTTGTTACAAGGATATAAATGAAAAACAAACACACACACACACACACAAAAGACTACAACCTCTTGTCCCAGAGTCTCAAACCAATCCAGACCCCCAACGTATCCTCATTATAATTCATTTTCACTCTCATCAATCTCACACACACAAACGCACGCACGCACGCACACACGCATGCACACACGCACGCACACCACACACACACACACACACACACACACACACACACACGCATGCATGCAAGCACGCATGCACACAGACAAAGACACACACACACACACACACACACACACACACACACCACCACACCACACACACACACACACACACACACGTCTCCAATATGGTGACTTTCACACTCTGGTCTCAGGCTGATGTTTTACTTCTCCTTTCCCACATCTGCAGTGAGTCCATGTCACAAGCCTCTGACTGCAGATCCATGGAAAACTGACTGTGAGTGGGGGGACATCCTGACTGTCATACCTCAGGCTTTTCCTCTTTTCCAGTAATTATGTACACATCATCCATTCCTCCACTGCCATGAAATCCATGTCAAGTCAATACTAAGCAAGATTGCTACAAGCTTGTTGTGATTCCAAAATGCTGTTTGTTTTCAATGTTTGTTCGTAATTCTAAATACAATCTATTTTACCAACTGCAGCTTCTCTTTCTTACTCAAAAACCACTTTGTAAAAAAAAACAACACCTCACATCCACCCCTGCCCCCAAATTTTATAAAAGATTTTTTTTTTCAAATTTGTAAAAAAAATTAATTAATTTTTTTTTTTTTAATCTACAAAAATTTTCAGTTGAATACAAAAAAACATGTAATTACACCATAAGCATATGTGAAGTTCACAAAAACCACACATACATACAAAACTTGATTTTTACAAAGTCAGTGAACCAGACACATCCTCCACATTGACCTACCCCTACCACCAGTCACCCTTCCTATCCATCCCTCCATCCACCCACAAGATACACACACACAAGACCTACTACAACTAGGGGACAGCAGCAGCAGCACGACTCTTCAACTAACTCACTTTCGGAGAGAGGCACGCAGATGATGACGCCGTTGCCGGTGCCAATCCACAGGCGATAGCAGGAGATGTGCATGGCCGTGATGCGCACGAAGGAGAAGCCCAGCTTGCCTGTGCCTTCATCACACAAACAACACTGCAGGTTAGCCTCACTCACTACCTGCATAAATAGCTAGCTGTCTGGGGTATGGTGGGTATGGTGGGGTAGGGAGGGGTAGGGAGGGGTGGGGGTGGTGTTGGTGTGGTGTGGTGTTGGTGTGGTGTTGGGTGGGGTGGGGGTGGTGTTGGTGTGGTGTGGTGTGGTGTGGTGCGGTGTGATGTGGTATAGTGTGGTGTGGTGTTGGTACAGTGTGGTGTGGTGGGTGTGGTGTGGTGTGGTGTGGTGTGGTATAGTGAACTGTACTGTACAGTGGTATGGTGTGGTGCGGTATGGTGTTGTGTTGGTGTGGTGTGATGTGGTTTGGTGTGGTGTGGTGTGGCATGATGTGGTGTGGTGTGGCGTGGATGATGTGGTGTGGTGTGATGTGGTTTGGTGTGGTGTGGCATGATGTGGTGTTGGTGTGGTGTGGCATGATGTAGTGTGGTGTTGGTGTGGCATGGTGAGGTGTGGTGAGGTGTCGGCGTGGTGTGGCATGGAATGGCATGGCATGGCATGGCGTGGCGTGGCGTGATGTAACGTGGCGTAGTGTGGTGGGGCAATATACAAAAAACTCCACACATGCAGACAAAACCCACCACCAGCAACACACATGCCTCCTGTGTGCTCACCCAGCATCTTGCTGACGTAGGGCTCGATGTCGACGTCCTGCAGATGCTGGTGGGTGTAGGCGTGGTAGAGGCGCAGCGTGCTGTCCAGACGTATCGACACCCACACCCCGTCCCCCACCCACGCCAGCTGACGAACCTGACTCTCCTTGCGTGGATGGGCATCAAAGCTGGTCTGTAAATAAGGACAGGCAGGAATGACACTGTCATCAATGAAGAGGAATGAGAGGAATGACACTGTCATCAATAAAGAGGAATGAGAGGAATGACACTGTCATCAATAAAGAGGAATGAGAGGAATGACACTGTCATCAATAAAGAGGAATGAGAGGAATGACACTGTCATCAATAAGAGGAATGAGAGGAATGACACTGTCATCAATGAAGAGGAATGAGAGGAATGACACTGTCGTCATCACACAGCCCACAAATCCAACATCACTCAGTCAAGAGTGTGATATTTAGCGCACCCTTTACTTTTACCTAGTCCAAGTGTGGTCAGTTCCTGCTATCATTAGCACCAGCTGGCCCCATCTGGGCTGGAATGGGATGGAATAATTAGCAGCTGAGAGGAAGCAGCTGAACATGGAGGAAACTGACAGCTGTGATCGAGAAGAGGAATGACACTAATAACAAAGATGAACACTTTCAACAACATAAAATGTACCCTCATGCAGTAAAAAAATAAATAAATAAAATAAATCTTTTTTTTGAAAGACATTAAAAAAAAAAATTTTTTAAGACAAATGTATGAATCCAAATCATATCAAGCCAAATCCCATCAAGCCAAATCAAACAAATAAAAATCATATATCCTTGATATTATTTTTTACATGTTGACTGTTTTAATGTATGGCTTGTAGTAACCGGCCAGAATTTCTCTGTTTTTGAGGTAATAAAGTATTGTGAATTTGTGAATTTGAATGTTTGAAGCCAAGTCCTATCAAGCCAAATCATGGAAAACCCAGTGAAGTCTAACCAGCCCAGCCTTGCTGACAGGGAGTAAATAACTGACTGACCTCTATACTCATTTCCTGAGGGCTGATGATGTGCACTTTGTTCTTGTAGCCGCACCACACGCGGCTGTTGGCCACCACAGTCATGCAGCGGATGGAGGACTTGGGCCGCCCCAGGTCCAGCAGGTGATAGTTCAGCAGATCCCACTGACCATCTGACAGGGGACCAACAACATCATCATCATCAGAGTGTGAGAGGAGGGAGGAGGGGGTGGGGGTGGGGGGGGTTGTGGGGTTGTGTGTGTGTGTGTTGTGGTGTGTGTGTGGGGGGGGGGGGGGGGGGGGGGGGGGGGGGGTGGTGTGTGTGTGTGTGTGTGTGTGTGTGTGTGTGTGTGTGTGTGTGTGTGTGTTCAAATTCATTTAATGTCTTTTCAAAAATTGTGATATTAGATGGGGGAGGCTGGGGGGGGGGGGGTGAGGAGGGGAGAGGGGAGAGAGAGGAGAGGAGAGGAGAGAGAGAGAGAGAGAGAGAGAGAGAGAGAGAGAGAGAGAGAGAGAGAGAGAGAGAGAGAAGGTGGGTGTGTGTAAGGGGAAGGGTGTGTAGTTGGCAATGTATGTATGTGTGTGTGTGTGTGTGTGTGTGTGTGTGTGTGTGTGTGTGTGCGTGCGTGTGCGTGCGTGCGTGCGTGTGTGCGTGCGTGTGTGCATGCGTGCGTGCGTGCATCAACGACTCAATTAGGACTGGTACTGTAACTACTACATCTACTTCTCCCCCTTCCTAATCCTACTTATAATTTTAACAATGATAATTATGAATCAACAATAATGATGACCGATAACGATGATGATGATTAACCCTCTTCCATTCGCTTTTCTGACCAAGAAACTCCTCCTAGTATTCGGAAAATTTCAATCTTTTTCTAGTAAAACACAGTTCCTTAGTAATATACACCACCATATAAAAACTACTGATAGTAGAGTCTTGAAATTTGACAGGAATGTTCATAAGTTGTCATAGTTTACTTTGCATCAAAATTTGACAGTCCTGCTTATATATGTCGTGTTGCTGTCCCCCTTTTTGTCACCAAATCAAGGTGACAACATGTTCACTTCATGCTGTTAGTAAAATAATATGCTCTAACATGCACATCATGCACTAGTATGAGTCAAATTTTTTTTTAAAATAGTGTCCTACCTACAGGCCCTCTGTAGGATTCCACGTCAGGGTAATCGATTGAATAATACAGATCACATGAAGATTGTCACCAAGTCCATTGTCTGGGATTGTACAGTTTTTCTACATACTAAAGAGAAATAAAAAATATGCAAACACGGTACATTATTTATTCACGGGATGGATTGCGTCGTGCCTTGAACTGGGCTTTGATGTCATTGAGAAAGGGCCTGATCTTGTAGAGGGTCGTACTGGGGGCTGTCACGTCCAGGTGTGTCACTTGTGTCTCTCAAATGAAAATATTGATTCAGCTTCAAAAATCTTGTTTTGGGCATGACAGAACTGATCCATGAGTGAGAAAACTTGGGGTCAGTGGACCAGTACATATGTATTCTGGGCAGACGATTGATTCCCATCATTATCAGTATAGACAGGTAAGCCCTGATCTCCTCAGGTGTTGTGTCTGTCCACAAAGGATCAGAAGCCACACCTCTAGCAGCGATCTTTTGTTTAGCATACTAATTTGTCTCATCTGCCGCACTACGAAAAAAAGTTGGGGAAACAAACAGAAAAAAATAATCCAGGGGCTTGGCACTGAGCGGTAGTGTGTGTACAGGGCCTGCAGGCAACTGAAAATCTTTCACTGCCAGCGCTGTGTGCGCCGCGCGCCACGTCGTCTGCAAATTTAGTAGTGGAATGTTGTCTTCAGGGTCACTTTCTACTGCATAATCCTCATCTATTTCATCCCTTCCTTCTTCAGTTTCAATTTCAACATCAGATTCTCTATTCTGTTGTCTTTCAATCTCCTCAACTTGACGCATAATTTCGTCAATTTCGTCTTCTGGAAAATCTTCCCACATTTCATCTTCGTGCTTTGCCGCCATTCTTAACTATGAGAAAATGTGTGAATGAAAATGAGAGACGCTGACTAATTTCTTGAGAACGGAAGGATGTGTTGTGCCAGAAATAGTACTGAAAAGCCATTGGGCTATCCTTACTATAGCGGGAAAAGTCACTCATGGTGTGTGTGAACTTGTTCATGCTCACAGCGTGATGGAAAATACCCACTGGCCGCGAGCGATTCTCGGCATGCTGCGGCACGATAAAATAAATGGGGCCTTTTCCGAAAAGCCCGCTGCGGCATTAGAAAATGGGAGAGGGTTAAGGTGAGAGTGCTGATGATTGATAAAAAAAAAAAAAAAAAATTGTGAACTTACACATGCACACGTATGCACACTCACACTCACATATGCAACGGCACATATGCACACACACAAAACGTGTTCACACTACAAAACTTGAGCAAACTGGCACATGAACCACACATTTCTCTACAAGTGGACACGTACATGTAAAAAAAAGACTGGTAAAAGACTTTTTCTCATGAACATTTCAAATTCCTCTTCTTTGTGTTGAACAAAGCACAGTTCTTCACAAGACAAGACAAGACAAGACAAGACAAGACAAGGCAAGGCAAGACAATACAAGACAATACAAGGCAAGACAAGACAAGGCAAGACAATACAAAAGATAAGACAAAACAGGACAAAACAAGACAAAACAAGACAGGACAGGACAGGACAAGACAAACCCTGACCTGCTGCTCTGTGGAATATGGCCACGGTGCCATCAGCCAGTGCCACAAACACTCGTCCCTTCACATGCCTGTGAAAATACAGAACAACGCATTGTCTCTTTTTGGAAGGTAAACGCAAACGACAACAACAAAAACAAAAAAATAGCACACTTATCATAGCCCACAAATCCAACATC
>JASPKP010008251.1:0-11780 GCA_030674155.1 Stramonita haemastoma | reverse complement strand
AGATGGTGACGGGGGGAAGTCCTGTTCCGTGACGACTGCACTTTGCGCTGGTGACGGTGGGGTAGCGGTAGAAGTGGGACATTTCCCAGTAGTGACAGGGGGCCAAAGCAGAACCCGCCATCACACACACCACCCGCACCAAACAACCGCGCCACACCCCCCAACCACGCACCAAAACACACACTACATCCCAAAACCGGTTTATGACGTCACAACCCCTTGTCAACCAAACCGACACGCGTTGGACGTTCAAACCTGTCAACATTTTTTGTTCAATTCTAAATAAAAATCTTTTTAAAAACCCCACAAACTTTTTTAAACACCTGGGCGTTTATGACAGCCTTTGTCAACCCACACGCGACTGTGCGTCGCATATCCTTGTTAACCCACATCACAGCGTTACAAACCTTGAAAAAACTAACCCCCCTTTGACAACACCAAAATTTGCCAAACCCAAAGGAATATACGACGTCACAAAACCCTTGTCAATTCCCCACCCTATGACGCACACCTTTTCAACTCACACGCATTATGACGTTACACAACCCGTTAAAACCACACGATTATGAGTCAATCATTGTAAACACCCCACCCATCATGACATACCCAAACCCTTGTCAAACACACACGCTTTTAGCGCCCAACAACCTTGTCAAACACAACACACGCATCTATGACTCCCCCAAAACCTTGTCAACACACAGCATTTATGACGTCACACAACCTTGCAAACAACGCATTTATGACGTCAACACCTTTGTCAACACACACAGCATCTATGACATCACCCAAACCCTTTCCCAAACACACACACAACACACGCATCTAGACACACCCAACCCTTTTGTCAACACACAGCTTTTAGGGACGCACAAACCTTGTAAAACCCACACGCTTTTTATGACGCCATAAAACCCTTTGTAAAACCTAAAACCTTTCAGAACCACCTGTATTTTCCAGGGGAACCCCAATTTCAGACAAGCAGGTGATACACATTGATTAAAAAAATTTCAACCAATAAAATAAACAATGTAACTTTATGACTTCAATCATGAAAAAAAAAACATTAAAATTTTTTTAAAAAAAAAAAAAAAAAAACCCCCCCAAAAAAGAACTAAACAGGAGACACTTATCTTGCTTTTTAAAAAATGGAAAAAAAAATAAAGGCGGGGCCTTAGCTTTACAGTTTACAGCGTGAAAAAAAAAACAATTTTTTTCTTTTTTGGTTTGAAGGATAAAAGAAATGGCATGTATGATTCACAATTTGATAACCCCAAAGAAACCCAACAAAAAACAACGCAACAAAGAATAACGTTACGGGACAGTTTCCCCCAATGAAAAAAAAATGATAAAGCTTTGACTTTCTTCCCCATAAATGAAAAATTAATGCAGCCCCTTAAGTGTGTTGTGTGTGTGGGTGTGTGTGTGGGGTTTTGTGTGGGTTTGTGTGTGTTTGTGTTGTGGGGGGTTTGGGTTTTTATGTTGGGGAGGTGTGGTGTTGGAGAAGGTGGTGATGGTATTTGCTTTTTAGTCTTTTGTATTTAGAAAATAGTAGTAGTGTATAGTAGTGGTTTTTAGTAGTAGAGTATAGTAGTAGTGGTGGGGGTTTGGTGTCCGGAGTAGTGAAGTATTTGTGGTAGTTGTGAAATTTTATTTTGTAGTAGTATAGTGTTGTATAGTAGTGTAGTTTTGAATATTTAGTAAAATTGAAAGTAGTAGTAGTTTGTAATAGTAGTAGTAAAAAAAAGTGGGGGTTTTAGTTTGGGTATTTATTTTAAGTAGTAGTAGTAGGGGGAGTAGTGTATTTTGTAATAGTATTTAGTTTTAGTAGAGCAGCAGCTCACCCGAGCAGCACCCCCCCCCCCCAAAGTAGTGGGTATTTTAGTAGTGTAGTAGTAGTTTTTAGTAGTTAGTAGTAGTGCTCCCCCGCATTTGGGCCACAACTTTTAAAGTACTTGATTAAAAAAAAAAAACCCAAAACCTTTAATGCACCTTTGATCTTTTTTCCAAACCCGGGGCCCCTCTTGTTTGCTAAAAAATATCCCTGGCCCCCCCTTTTTTTGCCAGCAAGGGAGAGAGTGGGTCACATGGACTGGCAAAGTAACCTATCCCGGTTTCACACACACACACAAATACGCGCGGCAATTTACAGATATGAATTAACAAACAAACCAGACCCCAGTGTCGTCAGGACTAATGGCTTTTCCTCAGCACTGTGAAGTTTTCGCTCCAAGGACAGACAATAGGGGCCCGAGTAAAAGGGTTCTGTATCCTGTTGGTGAAAATAACCCCCTTTTTGTCAGCTGCTCCACAGACTAGCCCCGCCTAAATAAATAAAAAAAAAACCCCCTGATCAATGAAAAAAAAATGTATAATGAGTCGACTCGTGCAACATTTTGTGCTTGGTGGGGTCAGCTGCAGAACAAACACCCTACAGCCGGGGATCTGGAGAGGAGAATAAGGCCAAGAGATGAGGGGCTTTCCAGATCCCCGGATTCTTACAAAAAACCAATTAAAAACGAGGGAAATGAAATCGAAACCCCTTGGGGGCCCTTTGAAAATTGAACACAGTCAAAAAACGCAAATGAAGTGGTATGGGCACGTCGAAGATAAAAGGGGTTGCAAGACAATTGCAGGGGAACTTGCAAGGAGGAGAAGTAGAGGCAGGGGAGAGAAAAAAATGGGGGAAAACAAACCCAGAGTGGAAGGCCTCAGGCTGAGTGACACCCTGAAAAGGTCGAGGACAGAGGGAAATGGAGAGAGCTGGTTTTCGGGTCTTCCCTGGCGCCCCTCGGTCTAATGTTTGGGATAGAAAAAGAAAAGGGCCTCAGCACAGTTGCTTCAAAGAATTTATATTTTGGGGTGGTCTGAGGCGCCCACGTGGGATGACTTGCTGCCACGTCCTACAGGGGTTATTCGTGGGTCAATATAACCCCAAACAAACAAAAGAAAAAAAAAATTGAAAAAAAAATTTGAAGATCATCTTTTGGTGGAATCAATTTTGTCACTTTTAATTAAAAAAAAAACAACAACCCAAAAACAAAAAAGTCCTGTGATTCAATTTAAAGATGAAAAATGTTTAAAAAAAATTTTCCTCCCCCTTTTTGTAAAACCCAGAAAAAAATCCACAAGGGGGAGCAGGTCCACTCCAAAAATTCATTTTCTTTTTTCCCCATGGGGACCCAGAAGTTTTTCTTTATAAATGCTTTCCCCCACTTCCTAAAAATTCTGTGCTAAAATTCCCCTTTTTCTATTTTTCTCTTTCGTTCTGCTTTTTTTCTTTTAACCTTATCATCTCCTTGTCCATTTTCTGCCCTTTTTGGGTTTATTCTCCTGTTTTTTTTTTCTAAAAGACTTAAAAAAATAACAATGAACTCACTGAATGGGGGCCCCCTATTTTTCTTTATGCCATGAGAAAGTAAGCAAATGCATAAGCAGTAGGGAAAACCCCCCAAAAAAATTTATGGTGGCGCTGCTCTTGTGGTGACGGATTCTTCTACCCCCAGGAGACCCCAACTTCATGCAGAGAAAACTCCATGACTTTTAAAAAAAATATATAAAAAAGTATTTTCCATATCCCCCACACGAAAGTCCCGCCTTGCAAGTTGGAGCAGTCAAAAAAAGAGCCAGGGGGGTTTAATAAAGACAGTCAACTGCAGTTGTCCAAGCTGATACTGTGTCCCCCAAAAAACCCCTTTGGAATGAATAGTTTTACGGGGTTGACTGCCCAGGGTTTACAAACATGTGTCCCTTTTTCCCAATAATGTTAAAAGTTTGATAACATTACCTGAATAGAGATAACCAATGATTATATGTTAAAAATTGTGTCTTTTTATAATTGGTCTTTTGGGCTAAATCACTTTTAAACAAGTTCAAAATGAAAAGGGAAATTTCGTGGGAGAGCCCCTTTGAATTATAGACAAGCAAAAGGCAAAGATACAGTTTTTATGTGTGGGGTAAAATAACTCCTTTGTTCTCAAATTAAGCCAAAACATTTTTAACCCCTAAAGACCGTCAGGGATTTGTTTGGGGATTGAATAATTACCCCCCCCCCCCCCCCCTAAGTCCTGATTGGGAATTGCCGGGATTTACACCAGTAATTTCCTCACCCCCTGTGCCATCAATTTGTACCACTGTTAAACCTCTTCAGGCTAGAAGGAGAAACCTGTAGAGTGTTGGAAGTAATTTAGCTGTTTGGTATGTATTAAAAGGAGGAAAAGGCCAGCAGTTGTGCGCCGACCCTGATTTCGGGGGAATGCGAAATCTCGGGCAGTTTGGTTCAGAGACAGGAATGCAAGGGGATCAAACATGCAAAAAAATGATTCTTTTTCAACCTTGCAGTTGGGGGACAGACTTTTTTAAAAAACTTTTTTTTTCTCCCAACCCTGCCGTGTAAAAAAGGACAAAACTGCTAAGGAATGTTTAAAAGGTGCACACATTGAAAAGGGTCACTGCCTTAGGTTCAATCACATTTACAAGCACACATACGAAGATAAAGTGAATCAGTTTAAAAGTGAACACTGATTGGGTGGAGGTGTGAGTGGCAGTTTCAATCTTCACTCCAAACAGAAATGCCATCCCCCCCGGTTTCCAGTAAAACCCTGAGAGGAATGTTGAAGGACAGCGGCCCTTTTGGGACCCTGTTTCAGTCTGCTGTCTCGGCCTTAAGCTCAGAATGCAAAGTTGTTGCCGCTTAGTAACCTTGATAAAGATTTTAGGGAAGTGCCCTAAGATTTCAATTGACAAAAAAACTTGCAGTTGCATAAATGATTCATTTCCCCCATAGACCCATGTGGTTTTAATTTTTAAAAAAAAAAAAATTCAGTCTAAAGGTTGATTTGAATTTTCACTTGTTTGATGGCTAAACATTTTGGGTCAACCTGACCCAAGTCGCCAACATTTTTGGCAACCCCCTTTTTCATCAAACAGACCAATAACATGTCTTGAAGTTTGACTGCGCATGAACACTCTACAGAGGAACTAGCTGGGGGATCACACCCCGTGACCAAAAAGCTCTATGGAGATTTGGCGGGCTTGCTAAATACCCTCCCTTCATTGCAGATATGATCTGAATCCAATGACGAACATAGGCAAAAAAAAAAAAAAAAGAGAAAAAAAAAGGGGCTGTCAAGAAAAAAAGTGCTGTTTGTGAATATTTTTTTGATAATTTTTGGTCTCTTTCCCTCTCTTTTCTTCTCCCCCTTTTCTTTCCCCCTCCCTCTCCTCTCTCCCCTCTCTCCTCTCTCTCTCCCCTCTCTTCTCTCTCTCAAATGGTGAAAATACATCAATGTAACCTTGTCTCGACATTCTGCTTTTTGGGGTTTTTCATATAAAAGGGGTTTTGCAATGCCCCCCCCCCCCCCCCCCCCCCCCCCCCAAAAATTTCCTGAAAAAGTTTTTTCCCAAGCGGGGAGTTTTTAAATTTTTAAATCCCCCCACCCCCCACACAAACAACACAAGCGCTCACTACATATGTAAAAAAATAGCCCCGAAATATCATAACCCCCAACCCCCCTCACCCCCCCGGGTTCAACCCCCAACCCACACAACACAAAAACAAAAAAAACCCAACCCCCCAGCCGCTCACGAAACCACGAACACCACAAACAAAAAAACCACCCCAAAAACCCCACCCCCCACCACCCCCGCACCCCAAACCCACAACACCAACCCCACCAACCCCCGCACCAAAACAACCCCCCAACCCCCCCCACCAAAAAAACCCCCAAAACAAACCCCCCAACAAACACACACGCAAAACACACACAAACACACCAAAACCCCACCCCCCACGCAAACACCACACACCCAAAACCTCCCGTCCCCACAAAAAAACCCCCAAATCAACAACCCCCCCCAAAAAACCAACAAAACGCAGGAAAAGAACGAGGGGGCCGAAAACACCAAAAAAAATAAAAAATTTTTTTTTGAGTTTCACAGTTTTTTTAAGATGAAAAAAAACCTGAGAAAAAAAAATTTTTTAAAAAATGCATGTAACCAAAACCCCCTCCTTGCCCCCTAAAAGTGTCCCCTTAAAAAACCCGGGTTTTTTTTGGGGCAAAAAAGAGAGAGAGAGAGAAAAGGGGGGAGAGAAAAGAGAGGGAGAGAAAAAAGGAGAGAGAGGGGAGAGAAGAGAGGGGAGAGAGAGAGGAGAGAAGAGAGAGAGAGAAAGAGAGAGAGAGAGAGACTGACCTGAAAATAAACACTGCCACGGGACACAGTTTTATTGTCCAAAACGCATTCCCGGGCCCCTGTAACAAGGGGGAAAAAACAATTTTCAATGAATTCGTGTAACATAAAAACTTTTTTCAAATTTTTTTCCATTTCCCCATTACTTTAAAATTTTTACGACTTTTTTAACCCCCACCAGGTGACACACACACACCCACAAACCACACCACACAACCACCCCACACACAAACCCCCAAGCACGCACACAAAACACACCCCCACCCCAAAACGAAACCCAAAAAACCCACCACCCCCCGCAACCCCCTCTTTTCCCCTCCCCCCCCCTCCCCCCCCCCCCACACAACAAAAAACAATAAAGGCCCATCTAAGGATATTTTATTTGTTCCGTTACTTTTTCCCAAATTTTCTTCTTCTCCAATAATTTGTAGACTTTCTTTTTTTTTTTTTCACTGCTGACAGATGAATATTTGAAAAAAAAATTTATCAGAATCCCTTTTAAAAAACCCCCTTACCCTCACAGTTTTGCGTTTATCGAATGGCCCCAAAAATAAAAAAAGAAAGTAAAATTTGCTTTCTGTGGCATTTCGGCATAAAGGGCAATTTATCGTTGGGTTTAAATCTTCATTTAAAAACCCCAATATTACAATTTTTGGGCCCCCAACTAAACTCTTACCCGAAATCTAGGGGGAACTGATCTTCCCCCATTTGTTGGTTATAAAAGACAGATATTTTTTCCCTTTTTAAAAGAAAAAAAATTTTTAAAGGGAACTTACCCAAAAAATTTGCCCTTATTTTCTAAAAACCAAATTTGCCATTTGTTTGTAGCTAAAAAATCTTTTTTTAAAAATTCATTAATGAAATATTTTTTTTTCCTACGCCCCTTACCCAGCCACCAAAAACCAAAAATTCCATTCAACAAAAATTTTTTTCCTTTACTTTAAAACCCCCCCGTTGAGTCGCCCAATTTCATGTTGTAAAGATTGGCTTTTTAAAAACCCTGTCAAAACCAATATTCTAGAAGTGGTTTTTGGTTTTAAAAAAAAAAAAAAAATTTAAAAAAAACCCATTTTAAAAGTTTTTTTAAATATAAAGGGGGAATGGGGTTTTGGGGGTTTTTCCCCCACCACAAAAACAACACTTACCAAAAACCCCCCGAAAGGACAGCCCGAGGGCAAGAGAAAAAAAGGGGCCCCCAAAAAAAAATCAGGGTTGACAACATCAAAGAGGACCGCCCCCCCCCTGCAACCCCCCCTACTAGCCACACGGGTCGTAAAACATGGAAAAAGATCGCTGTTGCGCTTCTTCATGCCCCCCCCAAAAGCCCCTTTTGGGGGCAGGGGCTTTTTTAGTGAGGGATGAAATTTTGCCCTTTTGTATAACGGATATCTACCATTTTTCCCCCTAAATGAGGTTTTTGAAATGAAAAGGGGGCAATAGAAACCTTTTTAGCAAATGTGGAAAAAAGGGGAGAAGAGAGAGAGGGGGAAGAGAGGGGAGAGAAAAAGGAGAAGAGGAGAGAAAAGGAGAGAGGAAAAGAGGGGAAGAGAGAGAGAGAGAAGAGGGGAGAGAAAGAAAGAGAGAGGAGGAGAGAGAGAGAGAGAGAGGGGAAAAAGGGAGAGAGGGGAGAGAGAGAGGGGGAGAGAGAGGGAGAGAGGGGAGAGAGAAAAGGAGGGGGAATGAATAAATGAATAAAATGAAAAAATTTTTTTTTTTGGGGGTTTAACAGGTAAAATTACATACTTTTTTTCACCCGGCATTTCCCGGATCGGGGGAAAAAAGCAAAAAACCCTTTTTCCCCCCCCCACGCACCAGCTTTCCCACCAAAAAGCATTTTTAACCAAAATTTTAAAAGAAAAAAAAAGGGGATAAAACAAAAAAAAAAAAGAGAGAGAGAAGTAAAGGGGAGAGAGGAGAGAGAGGGGGGAAGGGGAGGGGGAAGAGAGGGGAAGGAGAGAAAAGGGGGAGGGAGAGGGAGGAGAGATAGAGGGGGGAGAGGGGAGAGAGAAGAGAGGGGGGAGAGAGAGAGAAAAAAAGAGGGGGAAAAGGGGAGAGGGGGGGGAAGAGAGGGGAGAGAGAAGGGTGAGGGAAGAGAGGAAGGAGGAGAGGAGGAAGAGGGAAAGGGGAGAGAGAGAGGGGAGAGAAGGAGAGGATTTCTCTTTTCCCCTCTTTTGCTGTGTGTGTGTTTGTTTGTTTGTGGGGTTTTGTTTTTTTTTTTTTGTTTTTGTTTATGTGTGTGTTTTTTGTAAACCCAAAAGCACAAAAAACAAAAATAAACAAAACCACACACCCCAAACCCCACAACACAACACCACCCCACACAACCCGTGGTCAAACATTGCGCTCCCCTTTTTTGACGCCCCCGGGTTGGTCCCCCTGAGGGATTTTTTTCCCTGGAGTTAACATCAGTGCGACTCTATTTCCCCCCCAAAACCCCCTTTGGATGGCTTTAAAAAACCGAGGCCCCCGGGGGGTTTTCAAACGCACGAGAAAAAATTTTTGGAACTTAAACCCGTTCCCTTTTCGTAAATTTAGGCCATGGGTTTTTGCCCGGGGGGGAAAATGAAAATTTTTTACAAAATGCTACCCCCGGGGCCCGGGGTAAAAAAAAGCACATGTTTGTTATTCTGTTTCCTCGTTTTAAAAAAAATTTAAAAAAAAAAAAAAAAAATAAACCCCAAAACCCCACACACCCCCAAAAAAAACCACACCCCCACCAAACCCACCCCCACCACACCCCCACACCCCCAGTAGCCGGGCCCCCCTTTTTCATACACGGGAATTTTCCGTGCTGAAATGGTACTTAACATACAAAAAAAAATTTTTGTCCCCGTTTTTTTCCCCCCGTTTAAAAATTTTGGGCTTAACTCGCCCGCCGGCGGATTTCCCAGAGACATCGTACACCTTCCCCAAAAGGGGGAAAATTCGAGTTTCATCCCCAAATCGGTTTTTTCCCCCCTTGGGGACGGGGCACTGACAGCTGTCGAGCGACCCAAAAGTTAATGCTGACTCAATGCACGGGTTCAGACGATAAGAGTTAATCCCCTGACGCTATTTTTGAAGAATCAGGCGATAGTATAACCACGACAGTTTTATTGATGTTTGTTTTTTCTTTAGGGAAAAATTTTTCCAGACAAATTCTGGCAAGGTGGGGGGGAAGGATAAGGGGGGGGGGGGGGGGGGGGAAGTAGGAAGTTTTTTTTAACGTAATTCGAATTTTGAAAGGGGCCAATTTGAGCCCCTTTAAAAAGGGTTTTTGGGGGGTTTTTTTGGGTTTTTTTGTTTTTTTTGGTTTTTTTGTTTTTTTGGAATATCCCGGGAAAACCCCCTTCCCCCAAAAATTTTTGGAAAACAACTATAAATAAAGGCGTTTGGAAAAAATATTGCTCAAACATTTGCAAGATAAAAAAAAGTCCTTGTTGAAAAAAATTATTCAACCATTTTTAATAACTAAAAGAAAGGGGTTTTGGGGCAAATTTATGTAAAAAATTTTCAATGGGTAAAATTTTTCCCGGGTTTGAAAAAAAGTTAAAATGGGCAACATTTTGAAATTTAGCCCCAAAAAAAAAAGGGGCCTTTTTTTGCAAACAAAATTTTCAAACCCTTTTGGGGATAGACAAAATGGAGGTTGTTTGCAAACTGATTGTGAACATTTTTCGATGCTATAAATTTAAAACCCCTTTGTGCAAAATATGCCCAAAATTTGCAGCTACTTTAAAAATCTTATCCATTTTTTTCTAAAAACCCAGTTGAAGGGGTCTTTTTTTGGGGGGAAACCATGAACGGGTGCTGACTTACCTGGTAGGGGGCCCAAGGGCAACACGGTCCTAAAACCAAATCTCCCAATCTCCCCACGTGTTGGCCCAAAAGCGCCCACCCCGGGGGACCCCCCCCCTTACCCGGTGTGAAAGGGGAAACCTGGGGGGTGAGGTTAACACTGCTCACTGGGGCGTAAATGTTTTCCCCCCAAAACCCCTTTGGGGATCTATACGGGGAAAAATTTTTTTTTAAGGAGGTGAAAATTAAAACCCAATAAATCCCACGAAAAAAAACAAAGACCCCTTTGATTCCGAAAAAAAAACACAAATCAAAGTGGTCGGGCACATCACGCGAAACGGGAAGGGCCCCAAGACTGTTTACAGGGAACAATAAAAGGGGCAGACAAAAAAGGCAGAAAGAAAGAAAAAAAAAAAAGGGGAAGACAACACAGAGCGTTGGGGGGCCCCTTTGGGGTAAAATTTGCCGGGAAAAAGCAGAGGCCCGAAGGAGTGGGGGGAAGGGGTTTGCAAAATCTTCATGGTCCCACCATTTTCCGGGGGGCCCGGGGATAGGTAAAGGGTTAGTTCTTAAATTTTAACCCCCTTTTTCATATTGTGATATAATGGAAAGGTGGGGTAAAAAGAAAATTTAAAAACCTTTAAAACTTAAACCCCCCCCCAAAAAATATTTTTCCCTGGACATAATCGGTGTGGTGCCCCCGACGTTTCCCCCGGATTAAGGAACCCCAAAGTCAGCAACCCCTTAAACAAAAACCCATTTAGTGATTTCAGAAAATTTTCCCCCTTCCCCCCCAAAAGATACAGGTCTTCCCAAAAAGGGTCAAACCTTTTAAACCCCCCGCCCAGAGGAGGAAAAGAGAGAAGAGAAGAGAGAGGAGAGGGGGGGGGGGGGGGGGGGAAGAGAGGGGAAGGGGAGAGAAAAAGAGAGAGAAGAAAAGGGGAAAAGAGAGAGGGGCATGAAAAATAAAACCACAAAAAAGAACACTAAAAAAGGTTTAAAAAGGGGCCTTTGGTTTGGGCCAAAATACAGAGAGAGAGAGAGGGGGGAAGAGAGAGAGAGAGAGAGAAAAGAGGAGAGAAGAGAGAGACAGAGACGGGGAAAAGGGCAGAGACAGAGACAAAACAGAAGCAGAAAACAGAGAGCGAGAAAGGAGAAAAAAAGGAAACAGAGAGAAAAAAGGGGAGAGACAAAAGGGGAACAAGCAGAAAACAAGCAAAGAAGAGAACAGAGAGACGGGAACGGAAAAGGGAAAAGCCCCCGGCGGACAGCAGACAGACGACAAAAACGACAAAAAAAGGGCAAGGAAGGCAAGGCAAAAATTCTTTTTAATTCGAGGAAAATAAATAACCTTTGGGGGCTTTTTTAAACCCATCCCCCCCCTTTTTCGGGTTAATTTAAGGGGGGAAAAAAAAATAAAAATAGCCAAAAACTAACAACAAAAATTTTTAAGACCCAAAAACCCCCAAAAGAAAGGGAAAACCAACCAAGTTTAAAAAGGGCAAAAATAAAGAGGATACTTTTAAAAGGTTTAATTTTTAAAAAAGCACTCATTCAAAAAAAAAAAAAAAAGTAAAAATTTCAATGAAAATTTTGATTTAAAAAAGGGAAATAAAAAAAAACAAAACAAACAAAAAACAAAAAAAAAAAACCCCCAAACAAAAAAAGCGCAAAAATTAAAGAGAAAAACATAGAAATGGGGGTTTAAAATGATGAAGACATCAATCCACCCCCATCTACCCAAAATAAGTCCCTAAAACATTTTTTTTTTGGGAAAAAAAGGGGGAGAAAAAAAAAACAACAGGTAAGGAATA
>JASPKP010008250.1:10000-11782 GCA_030674155.1 Stramonita haemastoma | reverse complement strand
CCAGAAGTCCTATTCCACTCTTTGTCCAGAGCCTTCCACGCCTTTGTTCCAGAGTCCTACTTCCACTCCTTTGTCCAGAGTCCTACTTCCATCCTTTGTCCAGGAGTCACTTCCACGCATTTGTCCAGGTGTCCTACTTCCACTCCTTTGTTCGTGTCCTACTTCCAATCCTTTTGTTCAGAGTCCTACTTCCAATCCTTTTGTCCAGTGTCCATACTTCCAATCTTTGTCCAGAGTTTATTCAAACCCATTCTACATTCCAGCATAGCAGAACACGCTTTATGGCACCGGTATGGAACGCACTGCCAAAGAGGACAGAGAAACAGATTGTTGTTGGAAATCACTTGAAAACTTGTAGTTCTGGTTACAAAAGGACAAGGCCCTCATGAAGGACCTGTTTGGTCATTGTTGTGACCACACCACCAACAGATTTACACCAACTGCATACACACGGGGAACGGATGAAAAAAAAGCACATGAGTACTTATCGCTTTATCTCGATTATAAAAGAATAAAAGTAAAAATATAAAATAAAATAAAAACACCCCCCCCCACATCACACACACGCACACACAAGGGTACTTTTCCTCCAGAATGGGGAAGTTTCCAAGGGAGGAGCACTTTCGATAGCGACACCACATAATGTTGAACTTGATGAACAGTTTTCCAAACAACCCCTGTCCACACACAAAAAAGAAAGCTATAAAGCTATAAATTAACACACACACACACAACAATAAACCTCTACAAAATTAAAGCAACGAAGACACAGGATTATATATATATTCTTTAGAAATGGGGTGCTTGCAGTACTGTGCATAGGAAAAAATGAATAGAATCTCAAGAAATTGCTGTTGTTCAGTGGTCCCCAACTTTTATATTATACCTCTGGTTCACCCAGAACATGCACTCAGTATTCCTCATCCCACCTGGGAATCACTGTGAGAGCCGACTTACCCTTAAGACACGCACCATACAACACAACACAGGCTGACTCACCCTTAAGACACGCACCATACAACACAACACAGGCTGACTCACCCTTAAGACATGCACCACACCACACAACACAGGCTGACTAACCCTTAAGACACGCACCATACAACACAACACAGGCTGACTCACCCTTAAGACATGCACCACACCACACCACACAGGCTGACTCACCCTTAAGACACGCACCACACAACACAACACAGGCTGACTCACCCTTAAGACACGCACCATACAACACAACACAGGCTGACTCACCCTTAAGACATGCACCACACAACACAACACAGGCTGACTAACCCTTAAGACACGCACCACACAACACAACACAGGACGACTCACCCTTAAGACATGCACCACACAACACAACACAGGCTGACTAACCCTTAAGACACGCACCACACAACACAACACAGGCTGACTCACCCTTAACCCTCTTGCATTCGGATTCTCTGAACACAAACTGCCCCTAGATTTCACATTCCATCACAAAATCAGGTCAGGTACTCATGCTCACTCGCCTTTTCCTCCTTCTAAGTACATACCAATTCTAAGTACATACCAACAGCTATAATTACTTCCAGACTCTCAGCAGAGTTTCTACCTCTTAGCCCGATAGAGCTTTGACATGTGGTAGCAATGAGTGATGGTCACAGGGTGATGGCGGCCTCTCTTCCTTCTTCCCTCTAGTGTCCATCCGAGGGCCACAGCACAGTCATTCTTCTGATCTTTTCTCAAAGAAGGAGGAGAGGCCGCCCAAAGACAAGTGGAGCAGAATGTTGCTGGATG
>JASPKP010008250.1:0-5000 GCA_030674155.1 Stramonita haemastoma | reverse complement strand
GGGAGAGAGAGAGATAGATAGATAGAGAGAGAGGGGTGGGGGGCAAAGCAAAGGGGGTGAAGAAAGGTAGCCTACCTCCTCCAAGCTGAACAGCACTCCACCGATGGGAGCACCAAAGGCCACACTGACTCCTGCTGCTGAGGCTGCTGACAGGATCTGAAAACACACACACACACACACACACACACACACACACACACACACACACAACACACACACACACACACACACACACACACACCACACAGACAAGACACAGACACACGCACAGCACACCACCACACACACACACACACAAGACAAAACACACACACACACAGACAACACACACACACACGCACACACAAACACATACACACACATTTTGTACTGCAAAATGATTGCAATATCACAAGACAGAGAAGAAGAAGAACAAAAAATATGATAACAATAACAGCAAGATCAAGAAGAAGCGTGTGTACTCACGCATGCACGCACGCACGCACGCACACACACACACAAAACACACACAAACATTTTGTACTGCAAATTGATCGCAATATCACAAGATGGAGAAGAAGAAGAACAACAACAAATATGATAACAATAACAGCAAGATCTCACACACACACACACACACACACACACACACACACACACACACACACACACACACACACACACACACACACACACACACACTCTCTCTCTCAACTCTGTATCATGGCTTAAGGCCGATGTATATTAAACCATTTCAGAGTTCTCTCTGTCTGTCTGTCTGTCACACACACACACACACACACACACACACACACACACACACACACACACACACACACACATACACACACACTCTCTCTCTCTCTTCCTCTCTCTCTCACTCTCTCTCTCACACACACACACACTCTCTCTCTCTACCCCCCCCCCCTCCCTCCACCCCATTCCCTACCCACCTCTCTTTTCTTGGCCTCGTTGCGGCCGTATTTGGGGAAGAGGTAGGAGAAGATGTTTCCACAGCAGCAGGCCACGTGGACAAAGGGCCCCTCCTTGCCCAGGCTGAGGCCCGCAGACACCGCCAGCATCATGCCCACAGACTTGATCAGCAGCGTCCACTTGCCCAGGTACCCTCGGATGATGAACCCGCTCAGGATCGTTTTGATCTGTTCCAGGACAGGAGAGAGAGAGAGAATAAATGAATGAATGAATGAATGAATGAATAATCTTTGAATAATTTTTATTTTTCAAGGGTTACAGAGTAAGCATTACATACTTTTTTCCATCCCGTCCTTGCCCTGGTCAGGGAATAAAGCTGAGAAACCCCCTCCATACCCCTACGTACAAGCATCACCACCAACAGCGGAGAGAGAGAGAGAGAGAGAAAAGAGAGAGAGAGAGAGTGAGAGAGAGAGAGAGAGAGAGAGAGAGAGAGAGAGAGAGAGAGAGAGAGAGAGAGACAGACAGACAGACAGACAGACAGACAGACAGAGAGAGACAGAGACAGAGAGAGAAAAAAAATGTAAGCAGTTTTGTCAGTTGTATTTTATCTGAGGGAAAAACAAATACTTGCATATTCTAGTCAAGTATAGTCAAGGTCCCATATGCAAACGCATGCAGAACACCTTGCGCACACGTTAAACCCCATTCCGCTCCCAGGAAAAGTAGGTCATTGTGTGCCGCGGGGGAATGGATGACAAAGTTGACAAAACTGCATACACACGGGGACTGGATGTAAAAAAGCACATGACTGCTTATTCCATTATCCTCAAAGTAAATAAAAAAACAAAACAAAAAACCCCTGTGCTTTAAAGTGTCTTTTCCGACTTCTCTACTGTCAGCATGAATTTTGACATGCTGTGTTCTGAATGGCAGGAAAGAGGAAGACCTAAAAGTTTAGATCACCTAGAATAAGGCATTACTCAAAAACGACAAGGGGGTAAGTAAGTATGGAGAAACAAGAAGAAGCAAGACACAAACCAACAAAGATGATCATATTGATACAAACTCCACAGCTTGTTCCTTTACCTCGGGGATACCAGAGCCACAAGCGTACGGAGCAAAGACGCGGACCAACATGGCCGCCAGAAGGCCGAAGATCAAGGCCCACACGATGTACATCAAGTAACCAATGATGTAGCTTCCCGCTCCTGACACACGACCAATCAGCTCAGGCCACGTGTTCCACTGTCAAAACAAAACAATGCACGTTCTCTGTCAACCCAATTCTAATTCCTTTTTTTGGTTTGTTTGTTTGTTCTTTGGAGATAAAATAGATCTGCAATGGTTACTCTTGTTTTAAGAGGACTCTTCAAGCCAATGCTGTTTACAATATCAATTTATTTGGCAAACAGAAGTACACACCTGGGAAAAAAAAGAATTACCTGGGAAGAAGCCCACCCTTGACTTATATATCTATCCAGTATCCAATACATACACATCAAACAAAAGTCTGACATAAATCTCTATGTACAGGACAAAATCCCCTTTTCTGGTTTTTATGTCTCCATAAAATGTTCTTTTATGAATCTTCCCTTTATGCCTTCACATGATGTTCTTTTATCTGTCTTCTTTGCTGCAGAAAATCATAGACAATAACCACAAGTCTAGACCATTTTAGCACTTGAAGACAGGATAATATTTTTTCTAAATAAAAACAGACAAGATCACACATTGGGAGCTCTAGGAGGAAACTAAAGAGATGGTGAAACCGAATGTGGAAGGGGCATTGGTATTATCAATACATGCTACACACACACACACACACACACACACACACACACACACACACACACACACACACACACACACACACACACACACACACATTCAAACAACCACAGAGGGCAGATTAGTGCACACATACACAGAAACACAAAACACAGGTTTATACACAAAGCACGCACACACACACACATGCACCACACACACACATGCACACACACACACATGCACACACACACACATGCACACACACACACACACACACATGCACAAACACACCCCACGCGCGCGCGCGCACACACACACACACACACAGAAACAACCCCCTCCACCCCCCACCCCCTCCCCAAACACACACCTGTTGACAGTCGCCCTCAGCATCGAAAGTGGTGGAGTTCCCAGACCAGCAGCACTGCTCCTGGTTGAACCAGAAGGCATCCAGACACACCCCCTCCTTCAGGTCCGACATCCACGTCGCCCCGATGTCAATGATGCCTGCACACGAGCCTGAAACAAACACCACAACCACTGCACACAACAACAACAGCAGCAACAACCAAAACCCCAACAAAAATCCCAACACCCCCAAAATAGTATAAACCAAGGCCCCGTGTGCGAACACGCAGAACAGCTTGTGCACACGTTAAATCCTGTTCCACTTTTTGTAAGAGTAGGCCATCATGTGCCGGTGGGAACAGATAACATTTACAAAACTGCATACACACGGGGACTGGATGTAAAAAAGCATATGAATGCTTATTCCATTATCCTTGATATAAAAGAATAAACATGAAAGATGAAAGACAACAAACAACAATCAAATAAAGAAAATCTCAACCACCACCACCAACAACGTCCAAAGTCACGGCAGTGCTATGTAAATTAATGGTACAGATATACTGAGATTTTAACGATGCTCAAGATCACTTTGTGTGCAGACATGCCAGGGCCTATGGATGTAAACAACCTGATCCAAAATCAAATGATAATGTAAAGATTATGAGTTTCATTCTAATATCTAGAGGATTATTGAAACATGAAAACATCCAGAATGTCTCATAAAGAGAAACATAGTAAAAACAGCTTAGGATGTCTGAATACCCCCCCCCCCCCCCCCCCCCTACACGGGTGACTTGTGTAACATCTCTCAAAGACACTCTGAATACAATATATTGCACCGGGTGGCTCTCTCCTCTCTCTCTCTCTCTCTCTCTCTCTCCTCTCTCTCCCCTCTCTCTCTCTCTCTCTCTCTCTCTCTCTCTCTCCACACAACACAACATGCACCAATAGAAAAGTCTGAACTAGTTCACAAGAATGAACTGCATCTTTTCTTCAAGTCCACAGCACACACAGCCTACCTATGCAGACCAAGTGGTCAGATCTGGAAGAAACACAGCTCTAGGACCTGATAACCAGCCATTTGCCCATTTATCATCACAGCATCACGGAAATAATCAAGCTTAGAATAATTATATGACTGATGTTTCCACCTCAAATATGGAGAACATCAGTCTCCTGTAACAGTTTAACTGGGAACGAAGCAGATGACTTTTTAAATAATTTTTATTTTTTATAGGGTTTTGTTCTTGCTGGTGGTGGTGATGGCAGCTGTGGATGGTGAAGGTAGCGGTTTTCTGTTTGATGTTCTTGATGTTTGTAAATTAAAAAAAAAAGAAGTCAAAATGGCAAAAAGTGAAAAACCTTTTGCATGAAATTTCAAACAAAAGAAACTTGGTGAAGCAAAATGAACAGAAGTGTTTTAAGACATACAATGGACATTTGTAAACGGTGGACCTTTCAAGGCCTTTTCTGGGAGTAAAATGAAAAATGAACAAAAAATACCCCAACCGATTTGACTTCAATTTCAACTAAGTCTTTTCACTTATTTAAATCTTTTTCTATATGTGCTGAAAAGACCTTCAACACTGGCTTGGAATGAGGTCTACAACATCTCAAACCATCCATAAACAAAATATGTATGACATAAAGGTAGGGAGACAATAATAAAAACATGTAAAAAATAACCCCAAATTAGGACTTGTACAATGTCAGAGAATAATCCCAACAATGGTAGCAAGCTGTTGGTGAATAATAAGACATCACAACAATGAGTCTGATGACAACATCTATCATAACTTTCATCAAGGACAATACGGCTGCTGACAAATCAGTACATCTTTTTAAAGCTGGGGTCAAGAACTGCCTACAGAGGTCAAGCGGATGCATCACTGTACTTCCACGAACCTGACACAGGCAGCACAGAACAGATAATTAACGGCTGGGGAGGGAGAGAGGGGGGAGGG
>JASPKP010008249.1:2500-11782 GCA_030674155.1 Stramonita haemastoma | reverse complement strand
GCAGTTAAGCTGCGACTGTGGAAAAACACAGGGCCCCAAACACCCCATCCAAACCACCACACTGCGCTGCTGCTGCTGTCCCCATTGGTTGTCCAGCGTTTTTTGGCTTTTCCAAGGTGTGGGGGCAAAAGCCCTGCTGTCTGCTGCGTCTGGACAGGGCATTGGCCGGGTGGTCTTCCCGGGAGCCTGGGGGCCCACACAGTATGACGAAGCCTTTTTTCCTGAGGTTTTTATCGCATTTGTCAAATGAAAATCCAACAGTTCTTTTCTAGCCTTTGTGGGCATATCATAGATCAAACTCACCACAGCAGTGAGGTCTCTGAAAGGGCTGGACAGTCTATTTTCCCGTCGCTGAAGTTCCCGCAGCACATGTGGGTAGACTGTGATGACCAGCCTGCACATTCCCCCTTTGATCTGCTCCAGTACAGTGTTGAGGATTACCCTCCAGCAGTTCAGCTGCTGACTGTGGACAAGCACATGGCCAAACACCCCATCCAACACCACCACACTGCGCTGCTGCTGCTGTCCCACATTGGATGTCCAGCGTTCTAGGCTGTCCAAGGTGTATGGGCAAAAGCCCTGCTGTCTGCTGCGTCTGGACAGGGCATTGGCCAGGGTGGTCTTGCCAGAGCCTGGGGGTCCACACAGTATGACGAAGCCTTCTTTCTGTAGGATTTTATCAGCAGTCATCAAGTCTGGTGTGAACACGTACTCCTGCCGTTCCCTGTCTATAGTCAGGTTGCTGTTGCCTGCACAGCCAGTGACACCAAAATACAAAATTGCAAATAGTTACCTGCACGTACACACACATAAGCCCCTGCGCCACTTAAACGTACACACACACCATAAAAACACATGCACACACATAAACATGGTTTTAATTCTTAGATATATAATCATGTACATGACTTTTTTCTCAGACAGATGGCTTGAAGAAAAAAGTCATTGCTCTGCTTATTCAATGAACCATCTGCTGTCAGGGAAAATAGCTTTGTCTCTGAGTTAAACAAGCTTGTAGGAGTCAGTTGTGAGTAAGGATGATGTCTGTTGTTTTTTTCAATTATCTCACTTATTCCGACATCTGTAGGAGTCAGTAAGGGCGATATCTCTGTCTTTTATCGCAGACACTTATTCCGACAGCTGTAGGAGTCAGTTGTGAGTAAGGATGATGTCTGTTGTTTTTTTCAATTATCTCACTTATCCGACATCTGTAGGAGTCAGTCAGTAAGGGCGATATCTCTGTCTTTTATCTCAGACACTTATTCGACATCTGTAGAGTCAGTCAGTAAGAGCGATATCTCTGTCTTTATCTCAGACACTCAGTCCAACAACTGATGCTTTACATTGTGGGGAGGGGGTGGAGTGAGTATAATTATATTATGATTTATGAGAAAGGGAAAGGGTTTTATTTAGGTGTTGTGCCAATGTGTTTATGCTCGCAAATTTGTAGGCGTATCTTTGCATATTTTATTTTATTACTTTCTAGGATAATGGAATAAGCAGCTATATACTTTTTACATCAAGTACCCGTGTGTAAACCTGTTGTAAACTTTGTCATTTGTTCCTATCAGCACAGAATGGCCTACTCTTCTGCAAAGCCTTTTGTGCATGCATGCGTATGTGTGTGTGTGTGCGTGCAAACGTGGGTGCATGTGTGTATGTGTATGTGTTGTGTGTGTGAGCAAGTGTGTGCATATGTGTGCGTTTGTGTGTGTTCTATTCTGTTCTATTCTTTCTTTTACTCTTTTATTTTGAGGAGAAGGGAATAAGCACTCATATACCTTTTTACTTCCAGTCACTTGTCATCTATTCCCAACAGCACACAATATGGGTGTGTGTGTATGTGGCGCTGGTGTTATGCGTGTATGTGTTGTGTGTGTGTGTGTGTGTGTGTGTGTGTGTGTGTGTGTGTGTGGTGTGTGTGTGTGTGTGTGTGTGCTGTGTTCAGCATTTATATGTATATGAGTGTGTGTGAGGGGAGGGGTATGTGTGTGGACAAGCAAGTATGGGTGCCTGCGTGCGTTTTTTAAATTCATTTATTTACTTTTTTTTATATTCTTTTATATCGAGGATAATGGGATAAGCACTCTTGTGCTTTTTTACATCCAGTCCCGGTGTGAATGCTGTTTGGTATATTGCATCTGTTCCCACCGGCACACGATGGCTTACTCTTACGAAAAGCGGAACAGGATGTAACGCGTGCGCAAGATGTTCGCACAGGGGACCTCGGTTTATAGTCGAAAGGCTTTGGTGGAGAGTGGAGTCCGCACTGATGTTAACTCCAGGAGAAAAATCTCCTCAAGCAAACCTGGGTGATCAAATTGCAAGTGCAATGTTCTGACCACTAGGCAAGGCTATCCCAGCCCTGTGTGTGTGCGTGTGTGTGAATTTTTGGGTTTGTGAGTGTGTGCGCCCCTATGTGTGAGAGTTTGTTTCTTTGTGTGTTTGTGTGTGTGTAAGGATGTCAGGATAGTGACGTCAGTAAGCCCACCTTAGGCAGACACTGCTAATGTCACTGTCAGTCACACCTACCTTGAAGGACAGACACTTGGCTCTCAGGCTGGTATCTGACAACAACCTGGACACTTCCTGTTCCCACAGTGACGTCACCAGCCCCCTCTGACGTTTCCACCACATCAGTGTTTGCTGACGTGGCCATTATTCTGAAGGTACTGCAAGTGTACAGACCACAGTGATGTTACAGTGAATGAATGAAGAAACATTGGATGAACTCAGTGAGTGTGAGTTATCACACTGCAACAGCAAGGTCTGCAGCAACAGCAACAACAGCAACATAAACAACAGCAGCAACAGCAACAGTATCATCAACAGCAGCAGCAACAGCAACAGCAACAACAACAGTAGTATCGGCAACAGTAGAAACAGCAACAGAAGAGACAGCAGCAGCAGAAACAGCAGAAGCAATATCAAGTGTTTCAACAGCAAGAACACCTGCTAGCTACACAAGATACTTTTCTGATTCAGGCTTCCCCAGACAGACACACAAACAGAAATGGAACACTATAAACACAGCTGTTAATCCTAAACACCTGTCATCCAATATCTTGAATGGCTTTGGATGATAAAGGTCACCACCACCACTACCAACAACAACAACAAGGACTAGGGTAGGGGGGGAGAGAGAGAGAGAGAGAGAGAGAGAGAGAGAGAGAGAGAGAGAGAGAGGAGAGAGAGAGAGAGGAGAGAGAGAGAGAGAGAGAGAGAAGAGAAGAGAGAGAGAGAGAGAGAGAAGAAGATCTACACACAGTAGATTCCAATCATGCTGTGACCATCACTAATTGCTACCACATGCCAAAGCTCTATCAGGCTAGAGTAGAACCTTCTGAGACTCTGGAAGTAATTATAGCTGCTGCTATGTACTTAGAAGGAGAAAAAGGGGAGGGAGCATGTGTGCCTGACCTGATTTCGTGATGGAATGCAAAATCTAGGGGCAGTTTGTGTTCAGGGAATTGGATTGCAAGAGGGTTAAATAAAACATGTCCTATGCAAGACCCCCTTTTCTTATTCTGCTTTTCTACAAGGAGGGTAGTGGGGTAGCAATTGTTTACATGATGATAGAGATTAATGTGGACTGGTTATATCCATTTATTTTCAGGTTAACTACTGGGCCTGCCTCTCAGATGTATGCACACACACACACACAACACACACACACACACACACACACACACACACACACACACACACACACACTACATGGTACAACAGGATCAAGCACCCAGTGGGGCACACACACACACACCACACACACAGACAGACACACACACACACACACACACACACAGAGCAGACCTGTGGCAAAAAGGCCTGTGGCTTACAACCAGGCCAGCTCAGTGTGTCTTTGCAGGGCAGACAGACCTGCTGTCTGTTTGGCTCCGCCCCTTTAACCTTTAGCGCTCTGCAGGCGCATGGTGTCCCCGAACGAATTATTTCCCTTGCATCTGCAGGCGCACTGTGTCGCCGAACATAGGGTGTTTAAACTTCGCGGTTCATTGGCTGAGATTCCCTTATTATTAATAGCAATAGACGTCACTTTCGATTCAAAAGAGGCTAGAGTTTCCTCTGCTGGCAGCCATTTGCATTTTCTTCAAAACAACACGCGACAGTGAATTTTTGAAAAATAAAAATCAACTTTCGGGATTTGTCCATCACCAAAATGGCAGACACCGATTCGGAATGATTTTTGCTGGAAATATCCATCGAATCTGACTTAGAAAATGATTTTGAAGGCTTCAAACTTGTTAAAATAGACTTTGAAGTGACGGTAAGTGATCTAGGTCACAGTAATAGTGTTTCAAGTGAGATCGATGATGATCGTGAATACGATGTACCAAGCGGCCCGTAAATATTTGTCGCTGGCCGGTATCATGGAAATTTTTGGTCGAAATGAGATGCCTGATGGTATTTCTGAAGGAAAAATGTTTTATTTGTTTATAACCGATAAAATTATCACTTTGAGACTGACTGAAGTGCCACAGTCCAGTAGAAAATGATCGCGAAGACGATGTTCGTAATCGCCATGAAAACTTTTCGGGGATCGACTTCGACGAAACTTTTGGTCCAAAGGAGATACTTCGTGCTATTTATAAGGAATAACTGTTTTGTTTACTTTTAAAAGACGACATAATCACTTTATTAGTGACTGAAGTACAACAGTTTGGTAGATAGCACACAAAAACTCCATTCAAAGTGAAAAAATAGTAAGTCAACACAGTTCCGGTTTTTGTTTTGTCTGTTGTTTTTTTTTCAATGTCAAAACATGCATGCAGAACATATTGCCTTATATGAAAACATTCCTCATCCATTCTTTTATTAATATACAAAATACCAAGTCTCTACATTAAATTCATCCACTTTTATAAAGGTTCTAAACAAGTAGGTGCTCTCAGTTTTTGGTAACCGGAAAAAGAATGCAGGGAGAGAGGAAAGTGGTCACCAAAGACCACAGGGTGCTAAAGGTTAAAGCAGGTGACACACTGCCTCTGGAAAGTAAGGCAGACAGTCAGGCCAAAACAGATCAGAAACAGATCGTCTGTTACTGTACACATAGGTAGGTCTCAAGCAGTTTGTGACATCCTTGATGAGACTAAAAACTGAGGCCTGTGCCAATGCACCAGAATATCTTGTGCATCCTTAAATCCTGTTTGGCTTTTTTCTTTTCTAAGAGTAGGCCATTGTGTGCTGGTGGGAACAGATGACATTTACAAAACTGCATACTCACAGGTACTGGATGTAAAAAAGCACAAGAGTGCTTATCCCATTATCCTTGATATAAAAGAAAGAAAGAAAGGTATACCCCAACTGTTGAGACAGGTCAGGTTTTATGTGGGTCAGGTTGAAACAGCCAGCTCATAGCCTCCAGCCAATCAGGCTCAGTTTAAAGCTACTGCGTGTGTGGTGTGTGGTGTGTGTGTGTGTGTGTGTGTGTGTGTGTGTGTGTGTGTGTGTGTGTGTGAGTGTGTGTGTGTGTGTGTGTGTGTGTGTGTTTTGTGTGTGTGTGTGTGTGTGTGTGTGTGTGTGTGTGTGTGTGTGTGTGTGTGTATTTGTGTGTGTGTATGTGTGTGTGTGCCTTGTGGCTGTGATTGAAGCCTGGGGACACAGCAGTTTTTTCACTTTGTACACCTTTCAAACATTTCATGTAGTAGTTTGTCCTTGTTTTTAACTAACCAGTTGGAATGAACATGTTTTGGACAGGTGTTGATATCTACCCCAGAGCAAACACAGCAACAGCAATGGAGGAGACCGTAAATCATCTGCATGTGATGGATTCCATGTCCTATGATTCTCCACGCTTCATCCTGGGTGACTTTAGCAGTCATTCACTTCATTAACAAAACACTGAAGACCTACAAACAATATGTTTCCTCATCTGCACACAGAGAAACTCTTGTCTATGCCCCCAAATTATGTTGCTGCACACATGATTATGTGTACACACCATTACCTGAAGGTGTGAAGATGTGTGTGTGTGTGTGTGTGTGTGCGTGTGTGTGTGTGTTCGATTCATTTTACGTCTTTTCAAAAAATGTGATATTAGACATTTAAAAAAAAAAAAAAAAAAAAAAATAATAATAAAAAAAATAAAAAAGTGTGTGTGAGTGTGTATGTGGGGAGGGGGGTGGGGGTAGGGGGGAGGAGTTTTGGAAGTGGGGAAGGGGGTTAATTCACAAAATCTACACAGAACAGTTAAGAAAAATAATAATAATAATAATAATAATAATAATAATAATAATAATAATAATAATAATAATAATGATAATAATAATAATAATAATAATAATAATAATAATAATAATAATAATAATAATAATAATAATAAACACAAATGTATATAATTCTTGAATACAAAAAAGTAAAAATTCCAAATTCTGAACAGAATCTAACGCATGAACAATAAAACTATTTACAACCATAACCAACAAGAGAAAAATCTAATCAACAATGGGAAATGACTTTTAAGTCCGTAATAATCATAATAAAGAACCAATAGGACAGTGCAGTAATGATTTGAAAAATGTATACCTCAGTAATGGATCATTGAATATCCCTGATGAGGATGATGTGTGTGTGTGTGTGTGTGTGTGTGTGTGTGTGTGTGTGTGTGTGTGTGTGTGTGTGTGTGTGTATCTTTTTAATGCTTGTTATCATGAGTGTTAAGAGTTTTATTTCTTCAAATCTTATCTATTCCTTATATAATGTGTTTCTATCACTCCAAAACAAGTCTCCTTTAATAGAGGACAATAAATTACTGAATTCTATTGATTAATGAGGCTCTGTATATATATATATATATATATATATATATATATATATATATATATATATATATATAATGTGTGTGTGTGGTGTGTGTGTGTGTGTGTGTGTGTGTGTGTGTGTGTGTGTGTGTGTGTGTGTGTGTGTGTGTGATTGAGAGAGAGAGAGAGTGATTCATTTCAGGTCTCTTCATAAAATGTGATTTTAGACATTTAAGAAAGGGGATGAGTTGGAAGAGTTCTGAGAGTGGGTTAGGAGTTAATTCACTTAATCTACACAAAACAGGAAAAAGGTGAACACAAACATCAATAATTCTTGAGTGCAGAATAATAAAAATCCCCATCTGTGAAAAGAATCTAATGAATGAACAATAAAACTGTTGATATCCATGACCAACAAGAGAAAATCTAAGCCACACAAGGATATGTCTTTTAAGTATGGTCCATAATGATTATGATAATGAACCAATGTGTGTGACTGTGCATTAATGATTTGAAAAATGTATACAACAGTAATGGATCACTGAATATCTCTGATGAGGATGATGAGGTGAGAACAGGATTGTAATTTTGCAGCATGCTGCATTTTAATATAATTATGATCAACAGTTACACTATGGTCACATAGTTATAAAGAAATAGTATGTCCATACTATGTCCAACAAATTTTGTCTTAAAACAGTTCAACTTCTATTGGCAGGCCAGAGAATTAATTGCATTTATGCTGTAAGAATCTGTTTCATGTATTTTAACAAAAGACTCAAATTTGACCACCCCTTCATATCTATCTATCTATCTATCTATCTATCTATCTATCTATCTATCTATCTATCTATCTATCTATCTATCTATCTATCTATCTATCTATCTATCTATCTATCTATCTATCTATCTATCTATCTATCTATCTATCTATCTATCTATCTATCTATCAATCCTCTTTTTTTCAAAATGGAATAACTATTTCTGTGCTTTTCCCACAATCTATAAGCATTCCTGCAATGAGAAATGAAGTTTCAAATTTGCCACATCTATTAATTGTTTTGCCCCCATTTTTGCTTAAAGGTCAACTTTTTCACTATGAATTATACCAGAGTGAGATGGAATCCAACAGAAAGTATATCTTGGCCTTTTAAGGTGAGGAGATGAATTAAATGACAAACATCAAAAACTAGTTCTGATTTTTTTTGTTTCCATAGAGCTGATGGCTGAAATTACTGAATTTGAATCAACACAAAAAAGCATTCAAAAAACAGCTCTGGTAAAATCTATTAAGAAATTAAAGTGCAACTAATATTGCTATGAGCTCTGCTGTAAAACTTGAAATATTCTCCCAAAATAAAATGATCTTTTCGATTTCAACCCTGGTAAAATGTATGCAGCATCTGCATTATTGTTAAGACTGTGTCATCTGTGTGTGTGTGTGTGCCTGCGCGCGCGCGCGCGCGCGCGCGCGCGCGTGTGTGTGTGTGTGTGTGTGTGTGTGTGTGTGTGTGTGTGTGTGTGTGTGTGTGTGTGTGTGAATTTGGACATGAATATGTTAAAGAAAGTGAAAGAATTACTAACCAATAGCTGATTCATGTATGTCATAGTCTGAAGTCTTCACCATGCTGTGTCTCTGTCAGTGGTGTACTCTGTAATTACTCTTCTTTCAATGACTACAGCAGTTCTGACTTCCAGCAAAGAGAGGCTTAGAAGCCATTTGTTCAGAATAGGGGTATCTAGTAACATGTACCCGTCATTGAGTGACAGAGTTTTCTTTGTCAAATGCTAAGACAGCAACTACTGTTGTCTGTCATAGGAGCTAAAATGCCTTGCAGTGCTGTTAACTGTATGACAAGCCTTGCATATCCGACCTCAGCATGGGAGAGAAATATTTTCTTGAAAGGGGAGAAAGGCAAAAGAATGAACCAAGAAAGGCAGAAATTAGGCAAAAAGGAGGTGAAAAGGAACAAGGCGGAAACAAAGAGAGGGATAGAAAAGAGGGAAATCCTATCTCCTGATTTCCAGAAGATGGGGACGCTATTTATACTGACAGAGCAGGTGACAGAAGGATGACAGAAGGGTGACAGAAGGATGACATTGACAGAAGGGTGACGTGTGACAGAAGGAAGAAAGAAGGGTGACAGGAGGGTGACAGATCAGTGTGTATCTCGTGTACCCTTCATAGGAAGACAGATACAGAACACTGACCTTACTGGCCAACAGGATAGCAGAACCACCTGTGAGGAGAGGTGGTCACATCATACAGTGGTCACTTCATACATTGGTCACTTCATACAGTGGTCACATCATACAGTGGTCACATCATACATTGGTCACATCATACGGTGGTCACATCATACAGTGGTCACTTCATACAGTGGTCACATCATACAGTGGTCACATCATACGGTGGTGATGTCAGCAGGTGTCACAGAGTCAGGATTCAGGGGGTGAACACACAAAACAAACCACTGCCTGAAGTGCAGCAAGCAGACTGCCGTGGTGTCATGGCTGACAGCAG
>JASPKP010008248.1:0-11786 GCA_030674155.1 Stramonita haemastoma | reverse complement strand
CCCCTCTATGTCTCTGTCCTTGTATCTCTGCCTCCTGTCTCTCTATCCTCTCTTCTCTCTTTCTCCCTGTCTCTCTGTCCCCCTGCCCTCAATCTCTGTGTTCGTTGTTATTTTTCTTAGTTTTGTGTGTGTGTGTGGGTCTGTGTGTAAGTCTTTTTCCTGTCGTCTCTGCCTCCCCTTTCTGCCTCTCCCTCTTTCTGTCTGTCGGGTCTGCCTGTCTTTTCCTCTCTCTCTCTCTGCTCTCTCTCGGGTCTCTCTCTCTCTCGTGTCTCCCCTCTCTGTTCTCTCTTTGTCTCTGTCTCTCTGTCTCCCCTGTCTCTGTCTCTGTCTCTGCCCTCTGCCCTCTTTTCTTTTCTCTCTCTGTCTCTCTCTCTCTCCTACCCCTCTCCTCTCTCACTCTCCTCTCCTCTGCTCTCCCCTCCACCCCTTTTCCCCCTCTCTCAAAAAATCTCTCTCCCCTCTCTCTCTTCCCTTCGCTCGCTCGTTGTTTGGCTGGTTTAGAAATAACATTTTGGTTTACCACCCCCACCCCCCTTTTTTTTTCCGGGTCCTTTCTTTTTCCCAAAAAAACAATATTTTTTTTAACTGTACCAAAAAGCACTATCTCTTAAAAAAAGAGCAAAGTAAAAAAAAAAAAATTTTTGTTTTTTTGGCGTTTTCCATTTAAAAAATCTTATTCTGGCACATATTTTTACTCTGTATTTTTTTTTTTTTGGGGAGGGAGGGGGGGGGGGAAATTGTTTTTTTTTTGGGGGGGTTGGGGGGTTTCTTTTTTTGTTTATTTGTTGGGGGTTTTTTTTTTTGGGTAACAATGTTTTTTTGAAGATTTATGATAGAAATAAAACAGCTCTTATTGCTTCTCTTTTGCACGAAAAAATTAATTTTTGTTTTTCTTTTGTGGTTCCTTTTTTTTGCATCTGTTTTTAAAAAATGTATTGCTTATATGTGCCGTGGAATCGTTTTTTGAGAGCTTTTTTTCGTTGAAGATAAAACTTTTAAAAAAAAAAATATCCCCTCAGAAGGAAATGAGGAGGGCAAAAAAAATGCAATTCCATTTTTTTGAAGGTGAATTTTCTTTGAAAAAAACATCTTTTTGTTTAAAATCAGACAGAAAAAAAAAAAAAAAATTTGGGTGACGAAGTTTAGTGTTTTTTTTTTTCCCCTTTGGGTTTTTAAAATGCCCTGAACACTTAACCTTTCCCGTTAAAATCGAACTTTTTTTAAATTTGGAATTTTTTACCATTTGTAAGCCCAGGGGGCAAAATTTCCCATTTCGAAATTTTTTTGGGCCCTCCCTCACCCCCCCCCGGGGGGGTTTTTGCGTCGCAAAAGAATAGCCCCTCCCCAAAACCCTGGTTTTTTTTTATTCATTTGCAAGGTTTTAAATTTTTCCCTTCAGGAAGTTTTTTCTAAACAGGATTTTCAAAGGGAAAAACTTCTTGTTGCCGTTTTTTTTTTAAGTCCCTTGAATGCTTTGTAAAACAGGATTAAGGGCCCTTTTTCTGTCTGTCTGTCTGTCTGTCTATCTTTTCTATCAATCATCTATCAATTTTTCAAGTATCTTTGAAACAAATTGTATTTTGTATGAAAGTTTTTTTGTATGTAGGTATGTTTGTATTTTTTGTATGTAGGTATGTAATGTATGTCGGTATTTTCCCCTTCTATTTTTTCTATCTATCATCTATCTATCTGTTTTTTCCGTCTTTCTGTCTGTCTGCCCTGTCTGTCCTCTCACCAAATCTCTATCACCTACTATCATCTTTTCTATTCTTATCCTATTTGCCATATTATTTTAATCATTTTTTTCAAATCAAAATTCTTTCTACCCTACCCTTTCCCCTATCAAACCTATCAAACAAATCTACCAAACAAAACCTATCCCCCTTTTTTTCTTCTATCCCCTTATTGGGGCTGGGGGAACTGGGGGGGGGCCCAACCCCCGTGAAGATTATAAAACCGGTTCCCCCTCCCTTTCCTCCTCCCCTTTTTCTCCCAAATTTCCCCCCCAGGCTTTTTTTTATGATTTTTCCTGGGCCCCTGCCCCAGCGGGCGGGTCCCCATCAACATAAACGTTTTAAATGGACTCGATTTGGGTCAATTTAAATCTAAAACGCCCCCCCCCTTCCACCCTTTTTTAGATCCTCCTTTTTTTATTTTCCCCCCATTAAGATTTTTAAAATTTTCCGGGGAAAGGGTATATTGGGAAAACCCAAGCAGGGTTTTGGACCCAACCATTTCCCTTGGCTTTTCAAAAACAGGTTTGAAATTTATTTCCTCGCCCAACCCCTTTCCAGGATAGCCTAAGGGTTTTAAAAACATTGCCCCCGGGGGCCCAATTTTAAAAGCGACCCGATTTTCCCCGATTCCCTTGGGTGGGGGAAAAATTTAAATTTTTCCGGGAAATTAAAAAAAACATCAGGGGCGGGCCCTTCCACACCCCCCAAAAGAAATTTCCTTCGGATGAACTGTAACCCAACCCAAAGGGCCCCCGTGTGCGAACGCCCCGCAGAAAACTTCTTTGCGCCAAAACTTTTTAAAATTCTGTTCCCGCTTTTCGTAAAGTAGGCCACGGGTTTTCCCGGGGGAGAACAGATAAAAGGTTTAAAACAATTTTTGGAAATGCAAGGGGGGACGGGGGAATTTTAAAAAACCCCAATAAACCGAGTGTTAAACCCAATTACCCCGGGAAAATAAATAGATAAAATAAGTTTTAAAAGATAAAAAAAAATAAAAAAAAAAAATTTATCCACAAAACCCTGACTCGACAAAAGGCTTCAAAATGTAGGGTTTGTCTGGGTTTTTTGGGGGTTGTTGTTGGATGTTTGGGGGGGGGGGGGGGGGGGTTTTGCTGTTGTTTGCAGGGTTTTTTTTTCCCTTCCCCCGGAAAAAAAGGTTTCGCAAAATTTTTCAAAATTTTTTTTTTTAACAGAAATTTTTTTCCCCAAAATCTTTTTATATTCTTGGGTTTTTGTTTTTTTAAAAAAAAAACCCCGAGGTTTTGGTGTCCCGAAAAATTTTTTTTTCCCCTTTCCCAAAAAAATCTAGTTTGGGGAAGTATTTTTTCCCTTAACTTAAAAACATTTTAGAATAAAGGGAGTCACAGGGGGGTTCTTTTAAATAAAAATTTTTTGTGTATAATAATTTTGGGTTGGGGTTGTTTTTTTTATTTCCCCCAAGGGGTCCTTTTTTTCTTTCTTTTTTAGAAATTAAAAAAAAATTTTTTGACCCCTTTTTAACAAAAATTTTGTTAAATCTATTTTTTTTTTCCCAAGAGCCCTGGAAAATGAATTTTAACCCCAAGGGGGTTTCCCCTTAAAAATGGAAACAATTTCGTTTAAAAAAACAAATTTTCCAGGGAAAAAAGTTTCAACCAAAAGGTTATGGAAAAAAAAAGGGGTCTTTTTGGGGAAAAAGGTAAAATTTTAAAAAAACCTCTTATCTTCTACTCTTTTTGCCCCTCCCCCCCTCCCCCCTTTTTTGCCCTCTCTCTCTCCTGTCCCCATTTCCCCTCTTTCTCCCCTGTTTTTTTTTTGTGTTTTTCTCTTTCTCCCCTTTGGGTTGAAGGTGTCTCTTTTCGTCGGGTTTGCCCGGGGGGAAGTCTCTTTTTCTTTTTTCCCTCCCCCCAAAAAATTTTTTTTTTTCCTTTTCCCCCTCTTGTCCTATTTTTTGTTTTGTCTGTCGGGTTTTCCGGGGGTTGTTTCCCGGTCGGTCTGTCCCGTCCCTCTTTTTTTGGAAAAAAGAGTGTCGCAAAACTTTATTTTATTTGGGGTGTAAAAAAAAAAACTGTTCAAAATACTCTTTTTAAAAATTTAAAAAAAAAACCAAAAGAACAAAAAAAAACCCACAAAAATCAAAAATTATAAAAACAGAAAAAAAGGTTTTTCCCAAAAAGGGAAAAAAACGGGGCCCTAAAAACCCTCTCCATACTACTGAAAAGTTTGGAAAAGGGGCCCAAAAATTTTCCATTTTTCCCCTTGCACAGCTTTTTCTTCGTTTGGGTACAGCTACCCCATTTAAAGGATGTAAACCCTCAAAAAAAAAAAAAGGTTTTGCATTTTTTTAAACCCTTTCCCCCCTTTTGGGTTTTGGCAAAGAGTTTTGAAAATTAAAGGGGCTTGGGCGAACCACCCAAACCAAAAGGGGAGAAAACAAAAGGCACCGCCCAATTCGAAAGGGGGTTTTCCCGGGTTAACTCAATTCTTTTGACGGGGCTCTAAATCAAAAAGGGGAAGGTAATTAATTCCCAAAACCCCAAAACCCCCTTTCCCACCCAAAAAACCCTCCCGGCCCAAACTTGGTTCCCCGGCGTCCCGGGGGTACCTACCGGGTCGCAAATTTAAATGCTCGGCCCAAGTAGCTGCCCCCCTTTGGCCAGCAAAAATTTGATGCTCAAAACCCTTTTCCCTCTAACCTTTAAAACCCGGCACCCCCCCCCCGTTGCGGCCCCAAACGAAACCCTTTAAACCGGCCCCCGTGGGGCCCCAAAAAACATTTGGGGGGAAAAAAGGGGCATCCCACCAACTTTGCAAATTTTCCCCAGGAAAAACAGAGTGGAAAATGGGGGGGGGCCCTTATGCCCCCATCTCCTTGGCCCCCCAAGCTTCTCGGGTGGGAAAACGGGCTAGCCAGTTGGGAAAAATTGCCACCTCCTCTAAAAAGGGTTTGCAAAAATTTCCCTTTTTTCTAAAAACGTTAACCATGAAGGGCAAAAGGGGGTTTTGCAATGGGGGGGCTTTCGACCACCCCCCCAAGGAAACAAAAGCACGCCCCAAAAAAACCAAATTTCAAGGTGTGAACCGGAAAAAACCGGGAAAAAAACCAAATTTTCTGCGACAGCGCCTCTGAACACTTTTGGGAGGTAATCTTAATTCCCCACCCCAAAAAACATCCCCTACATTCAGAAAAGTTTTTGTTTAAAGGGAAACTTCTTTTTGGGGAAAACTTTTTAAAAGAAATCAAAAAAGTTTCAAACCCCCGGGAAACCCCCAAAATATACTGGGAAAAATAAGGGGGTAAACTTCTAAAACTTTTTCATTTTTTTTTTTTCCCAACACAAAAAAAAAAGGCACCACCCAAAAAAAAAAAAACTCTTAGAAAAAAAATTTTTTAATCAAAAAACCCCGGGGGAAAATACAAAAAGTGAAATGATTTTTTTTTCCGCAACGTTTTTAAAGAGCATTTTTTTTTTTTTTTCCCCCTTTTTCCCCTTTTAGAAAAAAAACAGTGGGAAAAAGCCCCAAATTTTGGAATTTTTGGGGGGTTAAACCTTTTCCTTTTGGGGAAAGTTTTTTTTTTTCCCCTCTCAGGAAAATTTTAGAAAGAAGTCAAAATAAAACGTTCAGTCTTTAAAAGTTCTTGTGAAATTTTTTTTTGTTCTTTCTTATTTGTTTGGAACTGTAAAAAAACAAGGGTTTTAAGGGGGGGGCGGGGGTTTGGGAAAAAACTGTCTTGCAATAAACTTGCGTTTGTTCTAAATGCCCCCCTTTGGGGGGGAAAGAAAATTGAAGGGGGCAAGTTTCCCCGCACGAAGAATTTTTACAGACCCAGGAGGATTTTAAAAAAATTCTTGTTGACCCCCTGTCAAACCTTTAGGGACATAAAACCCTTTTTAAATACCCTTTTTTCCGGTCAATTTAAAAAAAGGGTTTGTCCTTTGGGGTTAGGGGTCCACAAAACCCCTAAATCCGTTTCTTTAAAAATTTCTTTGAAAATTTGGGGTTTAAAGGAAAAAAAAGAAAAGGCTTTCCCATAACCTATTTTCGTTTTTAAGGGGGGCGGGGGGCGTCAAAAAGGCCCCTCGGGCTTCAAATAGGGGCCGCACAAAAAAGGGTTTTTCCCCCAACCCCCCCATCCCCCCCCCCCGCTGCCCTATTTTCCTTTTTCCCCGGGACCCTAAAGAGGGCGGGGTCCCCCTTTAAAACAGTTTGGGGTTTAAAATGGAAGGGATTGTAATAAAAAGGCCAAATTTGGGGCCCCCAAAACGGGCCCCAACTTATCCAATTAAAGTTCCTTAGTTTGAAATCATAAATTTTTATTCGAATTTTGGGGCGTGGGGGTAGAAAAAGAGGTTAAAGGTTTTAGGAAGTGACCCCCCTTTTTTTTATCGGGATACCCCGGGTTTAGAACCCACCAACAAAAGGCTGTTGGGGGAGGAATTTTTTCAGTTTTTTTTAAAAGGATTTTGTTAAGTTGAAATTGCCTGAAGTTTTGTCCAACGGGAAAAGGCCATCCCCCACAGCATGTTTCAAAGGTGACAATTTAAAAACCCTTTTAAAAAGCAAAGGCCTTTTTGGTGTTTTATAGTGTATTTTTTTTTTAAAGTACTACTTCCCAGTCCAAAAAAAATTTCCCCCTGCATAAAAAATTTATTTTCCCCCTTTCCCTTTCCCCAGGGACGGGCGCGGGGGGCCAAACAAGAGCAGCCCCAACCTTTTTTTCTTTTTTTGTCTGGAAATTTATGTTTTTGGTTTCCCCCCCCCCCAAATTTAGAGTGGTTTTTTTCCTATAAAATTTTTTTGCCAGGCACAACCGTCATTTTCGGGGCCTTTTGGTTCTTTTAAAAAGCGCTAGCATCCAGGTCTTTCCCGGAAGGGCCTGAACCCACCAAAAGGGGAAACCAAAAACCCAAACTTTGGGGAAGTTCTGGGGGAATGGGGGGAAAATTTTCCCGGGGAAAAAAAACGGGGTTTTGCACCGTCATAAAACCTTTAAAAAAAAACCACTTTCACACCCCCTTAAAAGGTTTTTCTTTTTTTTTTTTTTTTTTTTTTTGGAAATTTTTTTTTTTTTTTTTTTTTTTTTTTTTTTTTTTTTTTTTTTTTTTCCTTTTTTTTTTTTTTTTTGAGGAAAGCCCAGCGGGGGAAAATTGGCACCAATCCCCCTTAACATCAATGACATCAGTTATTTAAAAAAGGCTTGTGTTTGTGCCTATTCTTAAAAAAAAAGGAAAGAGGAAAAAGAAGGTGTAAAATTGAAAAATTTGGCAAAAGGAAATTTTTGGGCTTTTTTGGTTTTAACACCCCCTTTTTTTTTTTTTTTTTTCAAGAGGACAAAAAATCGTTATTGAAAACCCTTAAAAAACCAAACTATAGGGGAGTCGTTTTTTTTCAGTTGGGGTTTGAAAAAAAAAAATGAAAGGGGAAAAAAAGGGGGAAAAAGGGGAAGGAAAAAAAAATTTGTCAAGAATATAAAAAAAAAAAAAAACTTGAAATTTCGAGATCTTTCCCAATTTTTTAAAGGAAAAGAAAAAATGGGGCCCGGGAAAAATCAGAAAAAAAAACCCAAAAGAAAAATAAAAAATTTAATAAAAACCTTTCACTAAACCAAAAAAAAAAACCCCCAACCCAATTCACAAAAACAGTCAGTGATTTGTACATACAGAAAAAACACCCCAAATATCATCGAAAAATAATTTTTGTACCACTTGGCAAGCCCCTTTTTTCCTAAGTAAAAAAAAGGGAAAAAAAAAAGGAGTTTAACAAGCAAGGCCAAAGGGAAAAAACCAAAAAATTTTTGTCAAACAGTTTTGACCCCAAAAATAAAACCCCGGTTTTTAAAGAAAAAAAAAACCCGTCCCCCATCCCCGGATAAACAAATTCCCCCTTAGATTTTATCAATTTACCCCCCCCACAAAAATCAAACATATCCCCCAAATTAAAATTTAAGGTAGGTTTTCCCTTTACAACCAATTACAAATTCCCCCCCCCACAACTTTTTAAAAAAAATCCAGGTTTTTTCCAACACCATTACTTTAACAAAAAACCTACACCTTGGCCCAAAAAAAAAAAAACCCCAAAAACCCCTTTTTCCACAAGCTTTTTTTAACCTTTGAGGGAAAAATCGTTTTTTTCTCTTTTAAAAAAAAAAAAAAAAAATTTTCCAAAAACCTTTGACTGTATTTTTTAGGAAAGGGGGAAAAAGGTTTAAAGATTCTCAAAAACCTGGTGTGGGGGGGGGGTTAAGGGGGAGCGAGGGTCAGAAAATCCTTCCCCTTCAATTTTCTCCAGGGGGCCCAAAGCAAAATTGAGGGCGGCGCCCATCTACCCCCCCCCTTCCCCGCTGTTCAAAACCAATTCCCTTCCCCCCCTAAAGAGGGCGGGGTTCCCCTTTTTTACTCAGGGTAAACGGGGGAGAAAGAACTGAAAGGAAAGGAAAGGCGCGCAAAACGGTCCCCCCAATCCCAACGGGTAACCCCCTGGCCCCTCGACGCCTGCTTAACTTGATTTGGGGGGGGAAAGCGGGACGCTTGACCATTTAAACCCTATCCCCCGCCCCCATGAAAAATAAAGTTGTCTGTTTTTTGTTGCCCCTTTTTTTTTTTTGGTCATAAACCCCTGACACTTTATTTTTAAAAAATTTTAAAAAAACTCTTGTTGTAGTTTTTTTTTTGGGGTTTACCTTTTTCTCCCTTTGTCTTTTCTTTTTTTAATTAAAAGGGCAGTTTAAAATTTTTTTTCAAAAAAACCACTTTTGGGGATAAATCGATTTTTAAAACGTGTTTTTAAAAATTTAAAGGTCTGAGGTTTTCTTTTTTTTTTAAACACCTAAAACAAAACTCCCCCCAAAAAACCCCCCCAGCCCCCCACCCCCCTCTTCCACTGTGCAGCTGGAAATTTTTGCTGACCCATTTCAAAAAAAATTTCCAAATTAAATGCCAAAACGAAAACAATTCACAAAAAAAAACTTGGAAATTTGGAAATTTTTTTTTTTTTTATTTATAAAAACCCCCCAAACACCTTTCAAAAAAAAGGTTTAATTTTTAAATTTAATTTTTCTTTTTTTTTTTGTTTTTTTTTTTCCCCAAAAAGGGCTTTTAAGGGTTTCTTTTTTTAAAATTTGTGCTATATAAATTGAAAACGAAAATAGGTACTGAACTTTTTAAATTTGGGAAAGTAAAAAAGTTTAGGCAAAACCCAAAAGTTTCCGAAAATTTTAACAAATCTTTCTTGGGGTTTTAAAAACCACCCCAAAAAGGCACGGGGGGGAAGGTTCCCCTTTTTAAAATGAACCTTTTTTTTGACGGGAAAACGCTTTGTTTGGGTCGTGCTTCCAAAAGCTGGGGGTTTTTCTTTTTTTTTTCCAAAAAACTTGAAAAAAGTTCTTTAAAAAAAATTGTTTTTACAATCTTGTAATTCCCCGAAAGGCCAAAGGCTCCCGTTTTTTTTTCCCCCCCCCCCCAAAACCCCCCCCTTTTTCCCCCCCCCCCCTTTTTTTTTTCCCCCCCCCCCCAAAAACCCCCCCCAAAAAAAAAACCCCCTTTTTTCCCCCCCCCCCCCTTTTCCCCCCCCCCCCCAACCACCCCCCCCCCCCCCCCCCCTTTTTCCCCCCCCAACCCCCCCCCCCCCTTTTCCCCCAAAAAAAACCCCTTTCCACCCCCCCCCCCCCCCCCCTTTTTTCCCCCCCCCCCCCCCCCCCCAAAAAAACCCCCCCCCCCCCCCCCAAAAAAAAAAAACCCCCCCCCCCTTTTTTTTTTTCCCCCCCCCCCCCCCCCAAAACCCCAAAAATTTCCCCCCCCCAAAAAACCCCCCCCAAAACCCCCCCCCCCCCCCCCTTTTTTTCCCCCCCCCCCCCAAAATTTTTTAAACCCCCCCCCCCCCCCCCCCCCCAAAAAAACCCCCCCCCCTTTTTTCCCCAAGCCCCCCCCCTTTTCCCCCCCCCCCAAAAAAACCCCCCCCCCCCCCCCCCCCCCCCCACCCCCCCCCAATTTTTTTCCCCCCCCCCTTTTTTTTCCCAAAAAATTTTTTCCCCAAATTTTCCCCCCCTTTTTGGGGGTTTTTTTTTTTTAAAAAAAAAAAAAACCCCCCTTTTTTTTTCCCTTTTTTTTTTTTTGGGGGTTTTTTTTAAAATTTTTTAAGGGGTTAAAAAAAAAATTTTTTAAAAAAAAATTTTTTTTTAAAAAACCCCCGGGAAAATAAAAAAAAAAAAAGGGGGGGGAAAAAAAAAATTTTTTTTTAAAAAGGGGGGCCCCCCCCCCCAAAAAAAAAAAAATTTTTTTTTTTTTTTCCCCCAAAAACCCCGGCCCCCGGGGGGTTTTCCAAAATTTTTGGGTTTTTTTTTTTTTTTAAAAATTTTTTTTTTTTTTTTCTTTTTTTTTTTTTTTTTTTTAAAAAAAAAATTTTTTTTTTTTTAAAAAAAAAAATTTTTTTTAAAATTAAAAAAAAAAAATTTTTTTTTTTTTTTTAAAAAAAAAAAAAATTTTTTTTGTTGGGGGAAAAAAAAATTTTGGGGTTTAAAAAAAATTTTTATTTTTCCTCCATATTTTCTTTAATTTGATGCTTTTAAATAGCCAATGCAGTTTTTTAAGTTCTGTTGTTAACAAGTTGGTCTAAAGGGCCCTACCAAGGTAAATTTAGTTAAAATCTTTTATTTTTAATCAATATACCCCCCTCCCCCTGAGCAAAAAGGTACCCTGTGTGTTAAAAAAAACATGATACCCCCTTAACAACAACAAACAACAAAACCAAAAATAACAAAAAAAACAACAAAAAAAACAACAAAAACAACAAAAACAACAACAAAAAAAACAAAACCAAAAAAAACAAACAAAAAAAACAATAAAAAAACAACAACAACAAACAAACAACAAAAACAAAAACAACAAAAAAATTCTAAAAGAACTCAAAAAATTGTCAAAATGAAGCCAAAAAAAAAAACAAAACATCACCCTAAAAGGGAGTTTAAAAAAAAAGTTTTTCCGCTTTTTCATTACCCCGATCAGCCTATGTGTTCGTCTTAATGGAAAACCCCCCCCTTCGTTACAGGAGGGCACAGACAAAAGTGTGGACGGATTCTTTGTCGCAGAAAAGAGAAAAAAGATCTGTTAAAAAATGAATCGCTGAAAGAGAGGGAACAAAAAAAATTTTTTTGAAAACCTCATTTTAACTTTAAAAGGGGTTTTTTAAATGATAAAACAAGGGATAAATACTAAAAACGTAAGGTCCCCAAATCCCCAAAACCCCCCGCAACAAAAAGAACACAGAATACACAACCCAACACACACAAGACCCCCACAAAACACACAGCACAAAACACAAAACAGGCACAGACACACACAGACACTACCAGACACACAACAGACACCACAAAACCAAAAAACAAAAAAACACACAGACAAAACCCCCCAAAAAAACCAAAAAGAACCCCCAACACAAAAAAAACCAAAACACATGACACACAAAAAACAAACACAACACACACAACGACACACACCCCCGACACACACACGAACACCCCACAACACACGAAAACACAAAAAAAAAAACAATAACAAGACCGGATACACCCCCCCCAAAAACCACACCCACCCCCTTTCACACGACACCAAAAAAACGGGCGGCTAAGCCAAGGGTAGAACATTGGCTAGCAATTTGTGACCCGCATTCGATTTCGTTCGAGGGGAATTTTTTTTGGGAAAGGAAAAAACATCATGTAAAATACACTCTCCCCAAAAGTCCTGGGATGAGTTTTTAAAAAAACCGAACCCCCCGTGGGAACCACGCAGAACATCTTGCACCCACGTTAAATCCTTTTTCCGCTTTTGTAATAGTGGCATTTTTTGCCGGGGGGGGAACAGATGACAAATTTCCAAAAACTCATGCACACGGGGATGGATTAAAAAAATTCACATGAGTGTTTATTTATTATCCTCAATAAAAAGAAAAAAAAAAAATATAAAAATTATTTAAAAAACCGTTTGTTTGGGAAAAATGGTCGGGGCTGTTTAAAGGCAAAAATATTTAAACTGACGATTCCCACCCCCCCCACGCCGGGGAAAAGAAACCGAAAAC
>JASPKP010008247.1:10000-11789 GCA_030674155.1 Stramonita haemastoma | reverse complement strand
GCCTCTCTCTGGAAAGAGCACGTCGCCACAAGAGCAGCGCCACCCTATTTTTCTGCCTGTAACTGTAATTTGTTTTCTACCATATTGGCTTTTTTCTACATATTTTTTTTGCAGGGAAAAGTCTCTTGTTGCCGTGGGTTCTGTTGCATGCACTAAATATTTTGTGTAGTATACAGGATCTTGGTTTATTGTCTCATCTGAAAGACTAGCACCCACACACCACTCATGGTCTAATGGATGGGGGAGAAGATTTGGACCCAACGGGGATCAAACCACCGCACACTGCGACCCGGACTTTTGGCTTTCTAGGCAAGGCGCGTTAGCTCCAGACCACCGAGACACAGACAGGACGGAAACAAGAGAAGACAAGACCAAGACAAATGACAAGACAAGGACAAGACAAGACAAAAACTAGATAACACGACAAAGACAAAGACAAGACAAAGACAAAGACAATGACGCAGACAAGACAAAAGACAAAAACAAAGACAAGACAAACAAGACAAAGACAAGATAAGACAAAACACACACAGCAAAAGACAAACACAGCACAAGACAACACAACACAAGACAAGACAACACAAGACAAGACAACACAACACAAGACAAGACAACACAAGACAAGACAAGAGAAGAGAACATAAGACAAGACAACACACAGACAAGACAACACAAGACAAGAACAAGACAACACAAGACAAGACAACACAAGACAAGACAAGACAACACAAGACAAGACAACAAAAGGGACAAGACAAGACAACACAACACAAGACAAGACAACACAAGACAAGACAAGACAAGACAAGACAACACAAGACAAAGACACACAAGACAAGACCAACACAAGACAAAGACAACACAAGACAAAGACAAAAACGAAGACAAGACAAAAACTAGACAAAGACAGAAACGAAGACAAAGACAAAGACAAGACAAGAACAAAAACAAGACAAGACAAGAAAGGACAAGACAAAGACGAGACAAAAACAACACAAGAACATAACAAAAGACAAAAACAAAGACACAACACGAGACACAAACAAGACCAAGACAAGAGCAAGACAGGACAGGACGAAAGCCCAGAGGAAAGCCCAGAGCAGACAGGAGACACAGCGCCGGCATACCCAGCATGCAGAGGAAGCAGGAGAAGCCATAGATGAGGAAGGTGGGACTCCGGATGAGCGTGACGTCAAACACCTGCTTCAGGGGCCCGCACACCAGACTCCGCACCCTCCTCCCCCACCTCCCCACCACCGCCTCCTCCTCCTCCTCTTCCTCCTCCTCCTCCTCCTCCTTCCTCCACTCCTCCACGTCAATCATCTTCTGCCGGTACTCTTCCAAGTTCTCCGCGGACTGATACTCCGGGATGTGGCGCAAACTGCCGCTGTAGAAGATATCCTTGCGCAGTAACGGTCTGCTGCCCACCTCCAGATGCTGAGGCCTGTGGTGGGGGTGGGGGTGGTGGGGGGGCGGTTCTGTGTCGGACGTTCCTCAGAGCGAAGGCGTCCTGGCTGTAGGCCAGGCGCGCCAGAGGGTTGGCCGAGTCCTTCAGCCTGACCTCTGACCGGAAGGTCTGGGAGGGCCCGCTGTCCATGGGCCGGATCTGCGGGGTGACGCAGTAGATGACGTCACTCAGGGGCCGCGCGCTCTTCAGCACGTTGTGGCGGAGCTGCACGGGCAGGTCCTGCAGGTCTGCAGTCTGGGAGGGGGGTGCTGGTGTGGTGGTGGGGGTGGTTTTCTTCCCAGTGTCCGGTGAAGCGTTGAGTGAGGTCATCTCCAGCGTGTC
>JASPKP010008247.1:0-7500 GCA_030674155.1 Stramonita haemastoma | reverse complement strand
GAGAGAGAGAGAGAGAGAGAGAGAGAGAGAGAGAGAGAGAGAGAGAGAGAGAGAGAGAGAGAGAGGAGAGAGAGAGAGAGAGAGAGAGAGAGCATCTTCAAGTTACATCGTCATCAAAACAAACCAGTCTACAAAATATGTCAGAAGACTCACACTTCTATTTAAAAAAAAATAATAATAATAATAAATAAAATAAAATAAAATAATAATAATAATAATAATAAAAATCAATGAAGCCTAGATCTATAAGCTCACAATGTGGCCAATCCTAACAAGGAATAGAAAACCCCGAAAAGCAACACACACACACACAACACCACAACAACAACAACAAACAACAACACAAAAAAAAAAGATTATATAAAAAATGTCAATAGACGAAGCAACATTAAGTATAATCAAACCATGTTTTAAAAGAAATATAATATATTATGGAAAATGAGAAGATAGCTAAGTATTCATCAGACCATAATCTAAAGATAATACAAATCTTTGATAGAGCCAAGACATTCATAATGAAAAGAATACAAATTCATTGTGAATATGTTGTGTGTGTGTGTGTGTGTGTTGTGTGTGTGTGTGTGTGTGTGTGTGTGTGTGTGTGTGTGTGTGTGTGTGTGTGCGTGTGTGTGGCGTGTGCGTGTGCGCTGTGTGCTGTGCGTGTGTGTGTGTACCCGCGTGTTGTGTGTGTGTGTGTGTGTGGTGTGAGTGCGGTGCGTGTGTGCGTGCGTGCGTGCGCGCGCGCATGTGTGTGTATGAGGGGGGAAAAACAAGCAAAGAAGGCAAAAGGGAAAAAGAAAGGCACTCGAAAAACAAACAAACATAAAAACCCTTAAACACACAAAAAACCCCAAATACAATTCGTATCTCTATATTTTAACAGTGAATACAATTTCAATTCAAATTTCAATAAGAACCAAAACATTCCTATCCAATGATAAGGTTAGGATTGCATATGTGGAAGTGGAAGATGAGGGGGGGGGGGGGGAGGGCATCTTCAAATTACATCAAGATCAAAACATACCAGTCAATAAAGTACTTTAAAGCACCCACATAACACTTCTATAAACAATAATTATCATCAAAGAAACCTGTTAAGCTCACAACATGGCCAAGCCTTACAATGATAGAAAAAATCCCGAAAGCAAAACAACAAACAAAAAAGCAAAATTATATAAAAAAAAATATCAAATAGGAGCCAAACAACATTTAAGGTTATATAAAACAGTTTTAAATCAAATTCAATACATTGAAAGATTAAAATATACTAATGAAGATGAAGGGGAAAATGCAATTATTCAGGACGATTGTATACAAGGCATTACAAATCTATAAGCCAAAAAACATTTATATGAAAAGTAATGTATTCCGTGTGTGTGGGGTGTGTGTGTGTGTGTGTGTGTGTGTGTGTGTGTGTGTGTGTGCGTGCGTGCGTGCGTGCGTGCGTGCGTGCTTCCGTGCGTGCGTGCGTGTGTGTGTGTACCTGTGTGTGTGGTGTGTTGTGTGTTGGGGTGTGTGTGTGTGTGTGTGTGGAGGGGGGGAACAAGCAAAGAAGGCATAAAAAAACCACGCACACACACATACAAAAGTAAAAAACCCTTAAACACAAAAAACTTTTTAAAAATCTTTTCATTTTAACATAAATTTTCCCCATTTCAGTTCAACTGGAACCAAACCCTTTTCAAAGATAAAAAATGGGAAATAATATGGGAGTGGAAAGGGGGGAAAGGAAAAAAAAGGAAGGGAAAGGGAGAAAACCAATCGAACTCAATTTTAAAAAATTTTTTTAAAAGAGAGAGAGAGAGAGAGAAAAGAAGAGAAGAGAGAGAAAAAAGAGAGGGGAAAAGAGAAAGAGAGAGAAGAGAGAGAGGAGAGAGAGAGAGGGAAAGGAGAGAGGAGGCTATTAGTTAAAATCATCATAAAAACCCCAGCAAAAAATTTTTTTGAAACACCAAAAAAAAAATCTTTAAACCAAAAAATTGCTTTTAAAAAAACCCATTGGAGAGAAAAAAAAAAAAACACATAAAAAACAAAAAAAAAACAAAAAAAACAAAAAAAAAAAAAAAAAAAAAAAAAAAAACCCCCCATGAAAAGCAAAACACAGAAAAAAAAACAATCAAAAAGAAAAAAAAACAAAATAGAACAAGAAAAAACAAAACTAAATATAAAAATAAAAATAAAAACGAAAACACTTTAAAGTTTTAACCAGGTTTAAATAACCCAAATCAAAAATTTATTAACTTTTAAAAAAGAAAAAAAACTTTTCGGCAGGGTACACAAGGCACAATAATGCAATATTTTTAAAACCCCCCAAACCCTTCTATTATGAAAAATCAAATTTCCAAGGGGGAATATGGGAGCCATTACAAAGCGAAATCCCAAAACAAAAAGAAAAAAGAAAAAACCAAAACAACAACATGAACTACAAGCAGGAAAACACGTCAAAATAGATGTAAAAAAACTTTATAAAAAAAGTCTAGTATTTGACAAATTAATCTTTTCAGATAGTGAATCTATAAAAATCAAAATAACTTTTAAATAATAATACCAAAGAAAAACCTAATTCAGAAAAAAAAAAATTTTATTTAAAAAAAAAAAAAAAAAAAAAAAAAAAAGGTTTCCCCAAAACATGGTTCCCAAATAACCCCACAAGTGTTCATTTTTAAAAAAAACTTTAAAACAGTAGGGGGTTCTTTGTGAATTAAAAATCAAGCACTCAGTTTTAAACATCCCTTTAAACAGTGTCCGGGGGCCTGTTTTTGTCCCCTATTATTAAAATTTTTTTTGGGGGGTTTTTGGCTTTCTTGAAAGTTTCTTTACCCTTTGGGATGTTTTCACCCCCGGGGAACCCGGTTCCAGGTAAGCCACCTGGTAAAAAAGGCGATTTTAAAAAATCAATTCTATTTTGGGGGAGTTATTTTGTTGGGGAAACGGAAGACTTTTGGAATTTTTGGAGGGGTTTTTTTGGGCAAGTCCGCAGATTTTGTGCAAAATTTCCTTTTTTAGGGGAACAATTTTTAATGGAAAACCTATTTTTTTTATACCCCCCCATTAAAGTAGAGGGTTTTTTAAAAAATGCTTTTAGGCTTTTTTGTAACTTTTTAAGAGGTTTTGGATATTGGCACTGGCTGTATCAAAAAGCAAAAAAAAATTAAGGGGGGATAAAAGAAGGTTAGGGGAAAATTTTTGGGCGTTTTAAAAGTTTTTTTAATTTTGCAAATTGGGTTTTCATTGTTTTGGAAAAAGTTTTGCATAATTTTTTAATGGCACACCATAAAGGTTGTTGGGCAATCATTACACCTAGAAGTTTTTTGGTTTTCAACTTCTTCAATAGTTTCCCCTTTTTGATTGATATAGGTGGAAGTCTGGTTGTATGTTTTTTTTTTGTCTTTTTTTAAAAAGCAGATTTGGTTTTGTGGGGTTTAAAAAGGCATTGGTTGAAAAACCACCATTTGCTTTAAAAACTTAAAGCAAATTTTTTAAAAAGGGAGATATTTTTTTTAGGTGTTTGGCTGTTTGAATTTTTGTCATCCAAAAAAGTTCCGATTCTTTGGTTAGGGGGAAGGTATTAAAAATTAAGAAAAAAAAGTGGGGCCAAAAACCCCTTTTTGGGTTTTCCTATTTTTTAAAGGGGGTGTACATGATTTTTTTGGTGTTATTTAAAGTATTGTTGTTGTTACAGGGAAGATTAATCAGAAAAACTGTTTCAATATTCCAAAAACAAATTTTCTGCATAGCGTTTTTTGATCCCGACATCAAATTTGGGAAGTCACAAAAGGGGGCCCACAAAATTTTTTTACATTTAGTTTTGGCCAATATTCAAGCTAGTAAGGGGGTTGGTAATGTTTTTCCCAAAACCCGTTGGTTTCCCAATTAAAAGGCCCCCGTTTCTAAAAAGTTGGTAAAGTATTTTGTATAGTTTTTTTTGTGGTTTAAAAAATTGAAATTTTTAAAATTTTGGGCCCCAAATTGAAAGGGTTTGAATTTTCACCGAAATTTTTTAAAAAAAGGGAAAAATTTTTTTGGGGCCCCCTTTTTTAAAATGTAAAGGGAAGAAAAAATTTTGAAATTTTCAAAATTTTTTTGGATAAAAATGAGGGTATCAGGCAAAAAAATTTGGTCCCTGCGTTTTGATTTTTTTTTTTTTTTTCCCCCCGGACCACCCGGGAAAACCCCCCAAAATTTTAGTTTGTTTTAATCGTTTGGGGGGGTCTGATAGACTTTTATGTTAAAAAGGGGGGGTTTTTTAAAAAAGTTTAAAATTGATTTTTTTTTGGGTTCCCCCAAAAGGGTTTTTTATTTTTTTCTAGAAAAATTTTTTTCAAAAATTATTTTTTTTATAAAATGGTCGGTTAGGGTTTTTGGGGGAAAAGGGTTTTTTAAGGGGGATAGGAAAAAAAGTTTGAAAATTTTGGGGGGTTTTGAGGGTTTGTTGGGTTAGCTGATTGATATTTTTCCACATTGGTTTTCCCAAATTTTTGGGTTTCGAGGGGAAACCCCCGTTTTTTAAAATTTTCCTTTTTTTTTACTTGCCCCCCTTTAAAAATGAATTAAATTTTTTCCCTTTTGTACTTTGTTTTACCCAAAATTTTTTTCCCCTCCCCTTTTTTTTGGGTTTTTATCCGATGACGGGGCCCTTTTTAGTAAAAATTTTCCCATTCTTTAAAACCTTTTTAAAAAAGGCCCCTTTTCTTTATTTTTTAAACTTGGGGGTTTTTTTTGGGGGATGTTTGTCTTTAAAAAGGGGGCCGTGAAAGGGGTTTTTCCCCAAAAAGGGAAAGGGCCCTTCCCTTTTGGTCTGAAAAAATTTTTAAACATTTTTAAGGGGGGGAAAATTTTGGTTTTTAATTTGGGAAAAAAAGTTTTTTATAAAATTTTTTTAAAAATATCTTTTAAAAAAATTGTTTTTTGCCCCCAAATTTTGGGTTTGTGCCCTTTTTCCCCTTTCCATGGGGGCCATTTAGGAAAAGGGGGCACTACGGGGCCCGGGAATAGGTATACTTTAAACCCCCTTTAAAAATTTTTTTTTTAAAGTGTTATGAAAATATGGCCCAATTTTTGTTTTCCCTGTACAAAGGGTGTTTTTCGTGTTGGTTTTTTAAACCCCAAAAAGTGTAAGGTTTTTGGGTTTTTGTCTAAAAATTTTTTTACCCAAGAGGGTTGGGGTTTTTGAGAAGAAAAATATTAAAATTTCCCCCCAAAAAATAAAGTTTTTTTGTGCCCAAAAAGATGTTTACCCAATTGTGGAGAATAAAATCTTCCATTAAAATTTTTTCAGGGTTTTTTTATAGAAAAAACCCCCAAAATTTTGAAAAGGTTTTTTGGTTTTCGTTTAAAGTTTAAAAATTAAAAACCAAAGACTTTTTTAAACCCGATGGTTTTTTGACCGGAAACGTTTGAAGTTTAAGGGCTTTTTTGATATTTTTCCCAATTTTCCCAGGGTTTTTGGGGGGAAGGGGGTTTTTTGCGAAAGAGTTTTGGAAAAAAAGGGGGAAAAAACCCAAATCTGACTGGTATAATTTTTTTGGGAAATTTTGGTTTTCAGAAATTTTTCCAAAATAGGGGAAAGGGGCCCCTTTTCAAAATTTTTTTAAAAAAGGGGGTTTGTACATCTGATTTTTTGGGTTTTGGTAGGGCTATTTAAAAAATTTTGGTTTTTCCCCAAAAAGGGGGTTTTCCATCTTTCCGGGCCCGTTATTTGGGTTTTTGGGGGAAAACCCAAAAGTTGAAAAAGGAAAAATAGGAAATCCCCCCAAATAAAAAAAAAAAAAAGGGGTTTTAAATTTAAACCCAATATGTAAAAAAACCCAAAAAAAACCAAAACGGGGAATTTAATAAAAAGCCCCAATGAAAAAAAAAAATGTAAATTTTAAAATAAACAAATTGACAAAGAAAAAAAACCCCCCAAAAAATTTTCCCAAAACAGTTTTTTAAAAAGCATTTGATAAATAAAAAAAAATTTTAAAATAAAAAACAAAAAAATTTTACAAAAAAAGAAATCCCAAAAGGAGAGAAGAAATTCCGTGATTAAATTTTTTTGGGAAAAATTTTCCCATCCCCGTAGTTTTTTTTTTTTTAAACAAAAAAATGTAGGGGGCCTTTTTTCACCCACAGAAAACCCCAAAAAAAAGGGGGTTTATATGTCCTCCGGGTGGTTACCCCTAGCCCTTTTTCCCCCTTTTTTAAAAAGGGTTTTTTTAAAAGTTAAAAAATGGGGGGTTGGGGCTTTTAAAATTTTTCCCCCAAAAAACGGGAAAACCCCCTGTTTTAACCCAAAAAAAGCAATTTTTTTTGGCCCCCAAAAAGGGGTTCCCCCAAAAAGGGTTTTTTTAAGTTCACAATGTGAGGGGGTTTTTTAAAAATTTAAAAAATTTTTGCATAAACCGGGGAAAACCCAAACACCCAAATTTTTTATTTTTCCATCCGGGGGGTTTTTGTAACCCCCAAGATTTTTAAAAAACATTCCCCCAAAAAGCCCCCTGTTGTGCCCCAATAAAAAATTTTTCCCCCCGGGGCCAAATTTCCAAATTTTTTGGCCCCCCTTTTTAAAGTCTTTTTTAAAAGGAATTTTTTTTTCCCCCCCCGTTTTAAAATACAACAGAGGTGGTTATTTTTTTTTTTTTTTTTTCCCCCAAGGGGTACGGGCCCCCCGGGTTTTTTTTATTTTAAAAAAATATTTTTCCTGGACTTTTCCCCTCCCAAAAAATAAAAAGTTCTGTTTTTTTTTGTTGGGGGGAAAAAAATGTCTATATTTGTTTTTTTTTTTTTTTTTTTTTAAAAAATTTTGGAAAACGGGGTTGGCCCCCAAAGGCCCCAACCCCGTATATGGGGAAATTATTAAACCAAACCCCCACACACACACAAAACCCCCACCCCCACACACCCCCACACACACCCCAAAAATTGAAAACCCTTATTACAACAACCCCAACAAAAACAAAAACACACCACAAAACACACCACACACACAACAACACACACACCACACACAAAACACACACCCCCCCCAAAACAACCAAATTTTGTTCCCCTTGGGGTTTTAAAATTGGCCCGGGGGAAAGGGGGGGGGCCCCGAAAAAAAAGGCCCCAATTTTTGGGGGGGGGGGGGGTTTTGAACATGGAAAAAGGAGGGTAGGGGGGGTTTTTTTCGCTCTGAAACCCCTTTTGTTTTTCTGTTTCCCCAGGGGGGGTATGGGAGTGGGGGGGGGGGATAAAAAGAGGATCGCTTTTGTCCCCCTTTGGGGTAAAAAGAAATTTTTTCAGCAAGGGGGCTGATTAAACAGGAAAGGGGGAGGAAAAAGGAGGGTTTTGGGCCCGGGGGGGGGGGGGGAAGGGAAGAGGATTCCCAAAATTTAGGGGGGGGGGGCCCCGGGGTTGATGGTTTTGAGGGGTGGTTTTTTTTGGGAAAAGCTAGGTTGGATTTTTTTGGGGAAAATGGAAGGAAGGAAAAATTTCCCTCATTTTTTGATCAGGGTTTTTGGTTTTGGGGGGGGGGGATGA
>JASPKP010008246.1:0-7500 GCA_030674155.1 Stramonita haemastoma | reverse complement strand
AAAAATTTTTTTTGTATAAATAATTTTTTAATTTTAAATTAATTTAAAAAATTTTTAAAAATATAATTATTTTATAAATAATATTTTTTTTAATTTTTTATTTCAAATAATTTTTTAATATAAATTTATTAAAAAAATTATTTTTATTATTTTTTAATATATATTTTTTTTAAAAATATTTTAATAATTTTTTTATTATATATTTTTAAAAATAATATTTAATAATAAATTAAAATTTAAAAAAAAAAAAAAAAAAATTTTTTAAATAACTTTGTTATTTTTTAAAAAATAATAAATTTTTTATATTTTTTTTAAAATTTATAAAAATTTATATATTAAATCAAAAACAAAATTAATTTTTATTTTAAAAATAAATTTTTTTAATTATTTTTAAATATTTCTTATATATAAAAATTTATTATTTATAATTTTATTAATTATTTATTTTTTTTAAAAAAATTTTTTTATAAAAAATAAAAATAAAAAATTTTTTTTTAAAAATTTTTTTTTAAAAATTAATTTAATTTTATAAAAATAATTAAAATTTAAAAAATTAAAAATTTAAAAAATAAATAAATTTTTATTTTTAAATTAAAAAAAAAAATTTTAAATTTAATTTATTAAATTTAATATTAGTAATTATTTTTTTTTTTTTTATTATTTAAATTTTATTTTTAAAAAATTTTTAATTAATTTTTTTAAAAAAAATTTTTTTTTAAAAATTTAATAATATATATTTTAAAATTTAAAATTTTTAAAAATATTAAATATATAATTATTTTAAAAATTTTTTTTTTTTTAAATTTTTATTATTTTTATTTTATTTTTTAACATTTTAAAATATAAAAATTTTAATAAAATAAATTTTTTTTTAAAATAAAATTAAAAGGTTTATTATAAAAAAAATAAAATTAATTTTTAAAAAATTTTTTATAAAAATTTAAAAATTTTATTTATAATTAAAATTTAAATAAAAATAATAATTTAATTTTAATATATTTAAATTTTTTATTATAATTTTTAAAAATTTTAAAATATAAATAAATATTTTTTAAATTTAATTTAAATTTTAAATTTTAAAATTTTTTTTATTTTTTTTTTAATTTTTTAATAAAATTTAAATTTAAAATTTTTTTTTTAATAATTTTATTTTTATTTATTTAATAAAATAATTTTAATAAATTTGTATTTAAAATAATAAATTTTTAAAATTTAAATTTTATTAAAATAAAATATTTTTTTTAAAATAAAAAGAAATAATTTTTAAATATAATTTTAAAAATTTTTTATTTTCATATTTTAATTTTTTAAAAAAAAATTAATTAATTTTAATTTTAAAAAATTTTTAAATAATTAAATTTTTAAATTTTTAAATTTTTTTTAAAAATTTTTTAAATTTTAAAAACAAAAACATAAAATTTTAATTTAATTATTTTAAATTTTTTATTAATTAAAAATAAAAATTTTTAATAAAATTTTTAATATAAATTTATAAAAAATAATATTTAAAAATTATTAAATTAAACATATTAAATTTAATAAAATTTTTTTAAAAATTAATAAAATTTTATTTAAAATTTATTTTAATAAAAATAAAATTTTTTAAATTTTTTTTAAAAAATTTTTAATTTTTTAAATTAAAATATTATATAAAAAAAAAAAAAAAAATTTTTTATAAATATATTAAAATTTTAATTTTTTTTAATAATTTTAATTTAATAAAAAAATTTTAAAAATTAAAATTTTTAATAATTATAATTTTAATTTATTTTTTTAATAATTTTTTAAAATTATAATTTATTAAAAAATTTTTTATTAAATTTTATTAAAATAAATTTAAATAATATATATAAATTTTTAAAATATTATTAAAAAATTTAATAATTATTTTTTTTATTAATAAAATAAAAATTTAATTTTAAAAAAATTTATATAATTTAAAAAATTTAATAAATTTTTTTATTTTTAATTTTTTAATTTTCAATTTTTTAAAAATTTTTTATTAATTATAATTTTATAAAAAATTTTTTTTATTTAAAACTTTATAAAAATTTTTTTTATATTTTTTAAATTTAAAAAAAATTTTTTTAAAAAATAATTATAATTTTTAATAAAATTTTTTTTTTTAAATAATTTATTATATAAAAAATTTAATATAAAAATTTTATAAATTAAATTAATTTTTTTTAAAAAATTTATAAAAATAAAAAAAAAAAAATTTTAAAAAAATTTTAAAATTTTTAAAAATTTTTTTTTAAATAAATATTTTTTATTTTTTTTTAAAATTTTTTTTTTTAAATTTTTTAAAATATTTTTTATAACTTAAAAATTAATTTTTAATTTAAATATTTTTATTAATTATAATTAAAAATTTTAAATTTTTTTTATAATAAAAAAATTAAAATTTAATTTTTTATTATAAAATAAATATAATTTTAAAAATTTAAATAAATTAAAAAAAATTAATATAAAAATTTAAAATTTTTAAAATTTATAAATAATAAATTTTTTTTTAAATTATTAAAAATTTTAATTTTATATAATTAATAATTTTTAAAATAATAAAAAATTTACAATAATAAAAATTAATTTATTAATAATTTTATAAATTTAAAAAATTTAATATAAATAATTAAAAAATAATTTTAAAAATTTTTATTAAAATTTTAATTTTATTTTTTTAAATATTTTATTTTTTTTAAATAAATTAATATTTTTTTTATATATAAAAATTTTTTTAAAATTTTTTAAATTTAAAAGAAATTTATAATTTTTTTTTAAAATTTTTTTAAAATTTTTTTAAATAATAATTTTTTTTTAAAATTAAAAAAATAAAATTTATATAAAATTATAATTAAATTTTTATAAAATAAAATATAATAATTTTAAAAATTTTTTAAATTTATATAAAAATTTTAAATTGAAAAATATAATATATTATTAAATTTAAATTAAAATAATAAAAAAAAAATAAAATAAAATTTTATTTATTTAAAAAAATCAAAAATAAAAATTTTAAATATATTTAATTTATTTAAATAAAATTAAAAAATTTTTTTAATAAATAATTTTTTAAAATTTTAAATAATTTTAAAAATTAAAATAATAAAGTAATATAAAAAAATTTTTAAAAAATTTTTTTAAAAAATCATTTTTTTTTAATTATAATTTTTATTTTTTTAAAAATTTTTTTTATAATAAAAAATTTTTTTTAATTACTAATAATTTTCATATAAATAATTTAATTTTTATAAAATTTTTATTATATATAAAATTTTTAAAATTAAATAATTATTTTTTATAAATTTTTAAAAAAATTTAATAAAAAATAAATTTTAAAAAATTTTTTTAAAAAATTTAAAAATTTATTTTTATATTTTTAAATTTTTTATAATTTCTTTTTAAAAATTAATTTTTCAAATTTTATTTTAAATTATATAAAAAAATTTTTAAAAAATTTTAATATTTTAATTCAAATATATTTAAAAATTTTAAATAATTTTATTATTTTTAATAATAAAAAAAATAAAAAAAAAATTTTTTTAATTTTTTATAATTTTTATATTTTAATTTTTAATTTTTTTTAAAATTATTTTTTTTTTTTTTATATAAAATTAAATATTTTTATAAAAATATTTATTATTAAATTATTTTTTAAAAATTTAATTTTTTTTTAAATTTTTTTTTAAATAAATAAAATTAAAAAAATTAAATATAAAATTTAAAATAAATAAAAATTTTTTAATATTTTTTAAAATTAATTTTAATTTTTTTAAAAAAAATTTAATATTCAAAAATTAATAATTTTTTTTTAATTTAAAAATTTTTTTATTATTTATAAATATAAAAAATTTAAAAATTAAAAATTTTAATTTTTAAAAACTAAATTTTTTAAATTAAATTTTAAAATAAAAAATAAAAAAAAATTTTTTTTTTAAAATTTTTTTTAAAAAAATAATTTTTTATAAATATTTTATAATATTTTTTTTTAAAAATTTTTTATAAAAAATTTTTTTAAATAAAAAAATTTTTTAAATTTAAAAATTATTAATAACAATTAAAATATAATTTTCATAATTTTATAAATTAAAATTATATATCATTTTAATTTAATAATTTTTAAATACATTAATTAATATAATATATTATAATTTATATATAATTTAATATAATAAAATTTATAATAAATTATTCATTTATTCTTTAATTTAAATAATATCATATTTTTTAATATATACAATATATTAATAATTAATATAAAAATATTTATTTAATACATTATTATCATCTATCATCAAAAATATATTTCTAAATATTCATAATATAAAATTTTTAAATATAATCATAAATTTCTTATTTCATTCAAATTTTCATAAATTTAAAAATATTTTATAATTCAATATAAACAAATCTAATAATATTTTATATTTTAAATATCATAATTTTATTCAATTATTTAAATACATAATATTTATTTTAAATATTTTTATTATTATAAAATATAAAAAATATTTATTAATAATAAATTAAATTTTTCATATATTATTAATAAATTATATATATTAATTATATATATTTAATAATTATTTTTTAATCATTAATCATTATAAATTTAATATAAATATTAAATTATATTATTATTTATTTTAATAATTATATTATAAAATTATAATAATAATTCATATTAAATAATTATAAATATTAATTTCATTATAATCATAATTTTATTATAATATTATTCATTAATTTATTTTATTAAAATTTAAAAATATTATTTATTCATATTTAATAATAATAAATTCATATCAAAATTTATATATCATAATAAATATATTTTAATAAATTTTAAATTATATTTTTTAATTATTATAATTTCATATTTATATTTAATTATATTATATTTATTTTCATTAATTATTAATTTTATACATTATTAAATTATTTATTATTATCATATTTAATAAATATTTTATATTTTATATTTTATTATAATAATTATTAATATTTATATATATATTTCATAATATATTTTAATTATATTATATTAAAAATATATATTATATAATATATAAATTATATATATAAATAAATTAAATTAATATTTATATATTTATATATTTTATTATAATTATTATTATTATACATATATTTAATTATAAATATATTATTATTTATTTATAATATTAATAATAATTATAATATATTAATTATTATATATTATTATATTAATATTAAATAATATATTAATAATTTTTTAAAATTTAATATACATATTTATATTATTATAAAATAATATTATATAATTTTATATATTATATATAATTAATTATATTAAATAATATAATATTAATAATTATCATAATATATCATTATTATAAATAAATAAAATATTAAATAATAATATATTATTAAAATATTTTATAAATAATATATATATATATATAATATATATCATTTATATATATATAAATTATTTTATAATATAATATTATAATTATTATTAAATATATTAATATATTAATATTATTAAATATTATATTTAATTATTTAATAATTATTTAATATATTATATAAATAATTTAATTATATTTTATAATTATTAATATATATATTATTAAATAATATTTATATTAATTATATAATTTATATTTAAAATATATTTACATAATTATAATTAATATAATAATATAATATATATTTATATATTATATATAATTATCAATATTATATAAATTATATATTTATAATAATAAATATTAATATTTAATTATTAATTTTTATATATATACTATTATATTATATATAATATATATATAATTAATTATATTAATAATTCATATAATTATATAATTTATAATATATATATATTTTAATTAATATTTAAAAATATATTCATAATATAATTCATATAATTTATTTATTATATATAATATATAAATTTTAAATTTATTAATATATTATTATAAATAATTAATATTAATATTATAATTTATTCATTATAATTTAATTTAATTTATAATAAATTATTATTATATTATATATATAATATATTTATAATTATATATATATTTTATAATTATTATAATATTATATATAATAATTATATAAATATAATAATATTATTTATTAATTATTATATATTTATTATATATTAAATATTATTATATTTATATTATATTTAATTATATTATATTTTATTAAAATAATATATATTATATAAATATAAAATTTTTAATATCATTAAATATATATAATATAAATTTTAAATTTTAATTATAATTAAATATTAATATATATAATTAAATATATATTAATTATAAATTTATAAAATAATTAATAAAATTAATATATTATTTATAAATTATATATAAAATCAAATCAATTATATATTATAAAAATTTAAATAAATATAAATATATTATTTTTAATATATATATATATTTAATTTATTAATATATTATATATTAATTTTAATATTATATAAAATTATATATAATTTATATAAATATTTAATATAATATATATTTTATTATAAAATAATATTAATAAATATAATATAATAATTTATTTATATTATTATATATAATATATATAAATATTATATATATTATATTAATATTCTTATATAATTATAATATATATATAAATATTATTAATATAATAATATAAATTAATATTATAATATATATAATTATATTTATAAATAAAATATTATAAAATTATATTAATATTTTTATTAATATTAAATTATATTAAATATATTATAATATAATAAATTTATTAAATTTAATATATATTAATATATTTAATTACATAAATATATAAATAATTATAATTTTAAATATAAATATATTAATATATAATAATTAATAAATAATATAATATAATATTATATCATTAATATACATAATAATAATAAAATAATATTAAATAATTAAATTATATATATTATTAATTATAATATTTATTATATTATATATAAATTATATTTATTATTATATTAAATTTTTTATAAATATATTTATATTAATATAAATTAAATTATTTTAATAATTATTAATAAATAAATTTTAAAATATATTAATTAATATTTTTATTTAAAAATTAATATATAATAAAATTTATTATAAAAATTTTATTAATTTAAAATATAATATATTATATTTAAATTATTTTTTTAATTATTTAATATTAATTATAAAAATTTATTATTTAATACAATATTTTTTTAATAAAATATTAAAAAATATATAAAATTATAATTATTATTAAATTAAATATATTATAAAATTATTTTATAATTTTTATATTTTTTATTTTTATTATAAAATTTATATTAAAATATATATAAATAATTAAATAATTTTAATTAATAAAAAATATTAATATTAATTTTATATTATTTTAATATATATTATTTTTATAAAAATTTTATTATTAATTTATTAATTTTTTATATATAATTATATATTTTTTTATATAATTAATTTATTTAATTTA
>JASPKP010008245.1:0-11793 GCA_030674155.1 Stramonita haemastoma | reverse complement strand
TGGGTAAACAATTTTTTAAAAGAAACAGGTAAAAGGTGTATTCCAGCACAGGGGCAGACTCAAGGTAAACGGGGGTTTTTTGGTGGTCTACACACAGGTTGTGTCTGGGCCTCCAGTAAACAAGACGAGCCCCTGTGGGCAGATGGGGGCTCAAAAAGAGAAAACGAAGGACTACATTGAATTCAACCCCCAACTACCCCTTCCTATCGCGGTGGAGGTAACTGACCATTTTTATTTATTAATTTTTTTTTATTTATTTATTCTATTAATCGAGGAAAAATGCTAAGCACCATAAGTTTTTTTTACTCCGTCCCCTGGTTGCAGTTTTGTAAATCTTGCCCTTGTTCCCCCACACACCGTGGCCTTCCCCTTACAAAAAGCGAACAGGATTTTAACGGGCGCAAGATGTTTTGTGCAAAATGTTATTGCACCAAAATTCTTACTCTGGTCGGGCCATTGAAAAGATCAAATTTCCCCCTGTGAGTATGCGTTGCCAAAAAAAACAAAAAACCCAAAAAATATGATCGTGTAGTTATTTCTGGAGAAGCAAAACACAGCGGGAAACAACCAGATCTGTTTTTTTTGCACAGCAAAAAAAAAGGTTTTTTTTTTTTTCATTTATTCTCTTTTTTGCTTTTTAAAAAAAAACAATTTTTCCCCCCATAAACCGGAGCATTCTCATTCTAAAGCTGAAGAAAAATTTTGAGCATGACGCTGGGGGGAGGGTAAGGTAAAAAAATTTCATTAAATTTTTTTTCTAAATGATTTGGGGTCGTCTGCATTGAACACAAAGTTGACATGTGGCACAGGGGGAAAACCAGTTAATTTCCTTCATTGAAAGGCAAACCAAAGCTACCCATAAAAAGCCGAAAGAAAATGATAAAGCAGGGGCCCCCTCTTAAGGGGGTCTGTAAAACAATGAATAAGATGGGGGGCTGGGCCCACGGGAAGAAATGTGTTATCTGAGGTAAAAACCCCAAATAGGAAAAAAATGCAGTTTCTGAGTTGATGAAAAACAACCCTTTTTGGGTGATTTCCCCAATGTATTTAACTCTCAACAATCTGGGGATAAATAAAAAAAATTTTATAATCAAAGTACTCACTTAAAAAATAGAAAAAAGGCAAAAATCGAAGTTGCTTTAAAGTAATGACATGCGATAAACTGAAAAAAGAACAATGAAAATTTTTTCCCCATTTTTAAATGTGCACTAAAATTTTTTAAGAAAGACTGACCATGCATTTTTTGGGACAGGGGTATGTGACCAGCTTGAAACTTCCCCAAACCTGGGGAAGGTCCCAAAGGTAAGTCTCTTTGATGTTTATTTTATGAAAAAAATTTTTTCATAAAGAAATGTGTTTTTAAAACCAAAATTTCTTTTTTTTTTCTTTTTTTTTTTTTTTTTTCTTTTTTTTTTTTTTTTTTTTTTTTTTTTTTTTTTTTTTTTTTTTTTTTTTTTTTTTTTTTCCCAACTTGACTGGACTTGATTAATTCCATATGTCTCAAAGTTGGCCAGAGACAAACTTTACTTTATGTTATGCAATTTTTTTATCCATTCGTTTTTTGTTCCTTCCTCTTAACAAAAAAGGTTTCCGTGGGAGGGAGAGGGGTGGGTAGGGGATACCGGGAAGATAAAATACCTGTTACCTGCTTTTTTACCTACAGTTTTTGGCCCTGAGAACTTGCTTGGGAAATTTAATTTCTTAGGGGGCACCACATTGCAACTTTAAAATAGATGACTATGAATAAAACAACAAAAACCCCCCCCCCCCCCCCAACATCTACTTTGATCACTGAATGAAAAAAGGGAAAAAAAATAAAGAAAAAAGCTAGCTAACTGAGAAAAAAAAAAGCCCAGACTTTTATCTTCATTTATGGAATTTAAAAACAAAAAAAACGACCAAATAAAGCAAAAAATACCACACACTTTCCGTGATGTCATCTTCACCTACCCCTAGCCTGGTCAATCATTGAGACCCCACTCAAACTGCTACGTTTGTTGTAGTACGGTAACAAAAGCACTGAAAAGTTTTTGGCTTTTTGGACAAAATGTTTGTTTTATTTTTGCAGGAAAAGAGGGCCCGCCCCCCATGGACCCTGCCAAGAGGCGGAGTTTGAAGGGGGGGAAAAATCAACAAAAACATCTCCATGGTGCGTGAGCACCCGACTCTCAAAGTAAACCGGGCTCCTCAATGGACATGAACCTCGGACGAATTTAAAAAAAAAAAAAAAAAAGATGAAAAAAAACCCTGTCAATATTGTTAAAAAAATTTACAAACCTAGTCAGTCTTGCTCAAGTTCTGACTACACCTTTGAAAAAAAAAAAAAAAAACAAAAAAAAAAACTTTTTGATATGACTTGCTTTGTTTCTTTTACAGTAAAATTTTAATTACCTCCCTCCTATCTCCCCCCTCCTCCCCCCCCCCAAAAAAAAAAAAGAAATGCAGTATAGTTTTTGGAGTTATAGAAAAAAAAATGTGAAAATGCAATGTGGTGATTTTAGGACAAATGGTTTACATCACAAGGTCCCAAATCAAAACTCTCTTGGATAAAAGAAAATGTTATAAACACAAAAAAAAAAACCCAACAAAAATTGTGCAACGTTGTGTTCCCCACGATGAACACCCCCCCAGAGTTAACACCAAAAGATAAATAAAATGGGTCATGTTGCATTCAGCACTTTGCGTTTTATGCTGTCAAAACCCGGGGTTGAAGTTTTAAAGATATTGTATTCGTAAGATATTTTCATTTTGCTTTGGGGTTATTTGTTGCTTGGATGTGTGCTGGTTTTTTTTTTCTTTTCTCTTATTTTTACTTTTCCCCTCTTGGGTTTGGGTTTTTCTTTTTCCATTTTTTTTGTTTTAAAGGGGTGGGGGATGTATCTAGGTGTGTGTGAAGTGCCTGGTTTTTTTTGTGAACAGTTCAAATATTTCAAGTCAACGAGGATTACTCAAGATGTAACGAAAAAACCACCATCAACATTCTCTTTTTGGCTGCACGTTCTGTTTCCCTAAGTCAAAAAACAGGGTCTCTATGTTTTGCGCATGAAAAGTCATGACATAGAAACCTTCCCCTTAAATCACAATTTTTTTTTCCTTTTCTTTTTTTTTTTTTGTGATGTCCTTTGTTTTGGGTTTTTTGCCCTTTGGGTATTTCTGTTTTGTGTTTTTTTTGGCTACTCTTTTGAATTAGCCTGGAAAAAAAATTTAATATTTTTCAGATTTTTTTCAGCACTTTTTTGAAATTCAATTTGGAAGGGAACGGTCAAAGCTTTTGGATGGTCCGGGTTTTCAAGGAGGGTCTTTTGTACATCAGCAATTTGTTTAAAAAAACCAAAATTATTTTTTTCCACTTTTCAGTTTGTCTGTTTTAACATCGTACTTAGGTGTCAAGTTAAAATCATTAACAATTCCCTAAAACCTAATACAGAGAATTGTTGTTTGTACCATACTGCATTTTTAAACAATACTCTGGTAGCTTCTTTGTGTTTTACTTGCTGGTTTGGATGTTGAAAATTGCAAATGGATCGCCCCCATGCTTGTATTACAGCGCAATAAATTTTCAAAAGCAACAACAGAAAGCTGTGGTGTTTTTGATGAATTTTTATTTTTTTACATAAAAAAAGAAAAATTTAAAAACCATCAAAATAACAGACCCCCTCTATTTGTTATCACTGGCTGCAGGGTCTTTTGCCTTTTTTGTTTTTGCACCTGAAGTGGATTTAAAATTTTGTCAACGCATCCCACTACCCTGAAAAAAGGGCAGGGGGGCCTTTAAAATGTCATGTCTTTAGTTGCACCATGAACTAAAAAAAAAGATCTATGTGGTCCTATGTAGTCTATCAATAGGTATCATTGATATTTTGTTTTTTATCTACAAGTGTAATCCAAACACACAGGTATAAAAACTGATGAAAAAAAAAAAAAAAAGTTAAAGTGATTGACCCACCAGGAAAATTTATTTTTATCTTCAAAAGTAAACAATGTTCATTTTTTGCTTTCAATGTTGGTTTTTTTTTTAAGAAGAAAAGTTCAAAACTAAAATAAAACAAAAGACCGACCCCCCCCCCCCCCCCCCCCCCCCTTTGAAAAGATTGATTTTTTCCTTTTTTTTATTTCAGATTGCTCAAATTTTACTGTGATATTTAAAAAAGTGGATGCGAACTGCATTCGTGTTATCCAATTTTCTTTTCTTTTCCTTTCATATATTTTCAACTGTCAAATTTTTCTGTGGATGTTGTAAAAGGGGTACAGAATCTGCATTCGTGTTTCTCATTTTCTTTTTCCCTTGATATATTTCAGATTGCTCAAATTTTATTGTGTATGTTGAAAATTTGGGTTTTCAGCCTTTTCCAAGTGAACTATCCCGTTTCATACATCTTTCCTTTCACAGTTCTACAATGATACCTTATTTTTTCCCTTTTTTTGTTGAACTTTTCATGACATTTTTAAGCTTTTAAAAACTGATTGCAAAGACGCACTGCGTTTTCAAAGAAACATTTTGTAACTTATGTAGAACTTGAAAAAAAAAAATCAAAAACACACTGCAGTCCCCAAAAAGGATTCTAAAAAACACTGCTATAAGATGTACAAGCATAAACAATTTTAATAAAAAAAAATTTGGTGCATGGGCATGTGTGTGTTCACGAGAGAAAATTCAGTGTGCATACAAGGGGCAGGTTACGCACAAATGTGTATGTGTATGTGAAAAGGGTTCTGACAAAAAAAAAAGAAGACAGACAGTTACACGTCAGGAAAAAGAACCACATAAAAATTTTTCCATTGGAAAGGCTCAGGAGAAAATATGTACACATAACTCGATGCCCGCACTTCTACACTCCTTTGGGAAATGCCCCCTTCCGGCGTCTTCTTCTGTCAAGCGTTGCCTGCAACAAAACATGCACACATTATAAATATACACAAAAATTTAACTGAAAAAGATCCCAATTACAACAAACTCCCAAACTTTTTTTCCTTTTGATGCAAACACAAACTACTATTACTGGTTTTAAAGAAGGTCCCAAAAAATGCTCATTATCAAAAAAAAAATAAATAAAATTCATTTAAATAAAGGAGGAGAAAATTTTTTTTTTTTTTTTTTAATACGTTGAAAGTGCGTATGTTGTGAATGATTACCCCCAATCCGTAAAACCCACAACCATTATCAATCCAATTTTTCAGACAGAAGATTTTTTCTTCACCATTTCAGATCTTTTAAAAAAAGCACTATCTGCGTTTTTTTTGGGTTTTGGGGGTTTTTTTTGGGGTATATTTTTGTTTTGTGTGTGTTTTTCGGGGCTGGGTTTTGTTTTTTTGGGGTTTTTTTTTGGGGGGGGGGGAGTATATACATGTCCATAATCTATACACTTCGCCTATAGCCATAAAATAACCAGCAATGAAAATGAAAGCCCCAGAGAAGCCAGATTGTTTTGATAAAAGCACGAATTCTGGTCGACACATTTTGATTATAGACTTTTGAGGAAACGCCCCTGCACCTTTTTCCTTTCACTTACAAACACATCAATATTGGTTTTTTAGCAAGTTTTTATCAAAAATTTTATATCACTTTAAATTTAAAATGAAAAAAAAAAAATATCAAAATGAAAAATCTTCAAATTTTCTCCAGTCCGGGAAAGGGAGCACCCCAACCTAATCCATTTTGACACTCCATAAATTTAAAAGATATTTATAAAAACTGATTACATCTCCCGTATGACAGTGCTTTTGGAAGTAAAAAAGCTGCTTACATTGTTTTTTGAGGGTCCTAGAATTTTTGTGTTTTTCAAAAAATTTTTTATGTCTAACCCCCCCCCTTCCGTTTGATACCCCCCCCAAAAGTTGGTTTAACATTGATGGAAACCATACCTGCCAGTATAAATAGCATCCCCCCCTCTGGAAATTTGTAGGAAATTTCCCCTTTTTCTATCCATCTTTTGTTTCTATGTTCCTTCATTCTGTCCCTCCTTTTGTCAAATTTTTTTAACCCTTGGTCCATTTTTTCCCCTTTTTTTTTTAAAAAGATAAAATAACAATGCTATCTCCGATGGCTGGGTTGCCTTGCCAGGTTTTAATTTCCTGCAAAAGCATTTTTTCACTATGACGAAAAGCAAGGTTGTAGTTTGAGGTTTAACGAAGGATAAAATCCGTGTCTTTCCTTTTACAACCAAAATTCAAGTCATTCCCCCCTGTTTTTAAAAAAAAAAAAAAAAATTAAAAGACATCAGTATATTTTCCTAATCATATTTCTAACTTTTCCTTTTTGGGGGGAATCTCCCCTGGCACCAATCCCCTTTCACTGACATGACAACTCTGCATACAGAAATGCCTTGGCAAAAAAACAACCAATAAAAGAATAATGGGGGGCTGTGGTTGTGGTGATGTGCTCTTCCCGGGGAGAGCAAAGGGGCCGAATTTTCATTGGGGAAAAACTGCTGGACTTTAAAATGGGTAAACTAAATATTTAAAAAACAAAAAAACCCCACTTAAAAAGACAAAAAAAAAACCCCCTTTTAATCCCACCAGTTTCATCTATACCCTTTACTGATCGCCCCCTCGTAAAACCCCCCCTTTTTTCCAGGTGTGAAGGTATCCTGTATTGCTGAAAACGAGGGTGGGTTTGTCCGTTTTTTCTTCAGGGTTCGCTTCGCAAAGGTGTTCTGTGACTGGGCCCCGTTTCAAACACCTTCTGCAGCTGGGTGCAGGTTTTTGCAGGTTATGGTGAACATGGGGGCGGTGTCCTCTGACGGGTTTCCCTGGGGCGCCTGAAAAGAACACAGGTTTTGGGTTTCATAAAAATCATGTACACGAGCTTAGGCACCAGTTAATTAAGGGAAAAGGTAAAAGGTGTCCCCTAACCCGGGGGTCAAAGGGAATGGGGGCGTCGACCTGCTTTTCTAGGGGCCGCATGTTGGGGCGGGGCCCTCTTTTTCTCCCTGCATGCTTTACCTTCCCCGACCCTAAAGGGGCAGGGACCCATTTCAGCTGGGTTTAAAATGGGGGAAGTGCCCGAAGCCAAGGCGAGCAACATCACCCCTCCAACTCGAGCTCTTAAAAATTGACTGGGGGGAAAACGGGAGGGAGGGCTGTTGTATACAGATCGTAAAAGAACCCGGTTTTGGCAAATGACGCTTATAGCCGATTTTCGTTTGCAGATTTTCACACGGCGCCCCCTTGATACTATGACAGCTAACTGGGTTCGTGAGCTGTCCAAGATCAAATGCAGAGTGTTTTTCGGTATTCCGTGTTTCCCAACTCTTTTTCGCGGTTGCATGAGTGCCAAAAGGAATAGCAACCGAAAAATACAAAAATCTGAGTATTTTCTTAGTAGTAAAGCCAAATTTCTAGGCAAGACTTCAAAACTTTTGAAAATGACTAACCAGCATTTTCCATAAGTTCAGAAAATTTCATTTTCTTACAATGTGTTTTGTATTTTTATGATTCTTTTTTTTTTTTTACTAACCATTACAAATGGCTGTCTGGGGGGAAAAGCAAGGGAGGGGAATTGGCCGTCCCGAGTGAGTTTAAACTCGATATGTCAGTCAAACTCACCAGGCTGTCATTTTTTTGGGTCCATGTCATCGGCCTGTGTCTTGATCTCCCTCCAGTTTCAGCATGAAATCTTGAATGTTTTCTTCCTCCCAAACATCAGAGCCAGCTCCTCCTTTGAATTAAAAAATAAAGCGAAGACATAAGATAAAAAAGCAATTTCTTTTAAAGCACAACTGACACACACACACACAATCACACACAAAAAACACAAACACACACACACACCACACCACACTCAGGGGGTGGGAATAGCCCAAATGGGTCAGAACATTACTTCGCAATTTTGATGACCCGGGTTCGATTCTGTTCGAGGGGATTTTTCCCTTGGAGTTAACAACAATGCTGCCCTCTACTCTCCCCAAAAGTCCTTTGGATGGACTATAAACCGAGGCCCAGCGTGCAAACACACAGAGAACAGCTTAAGCAACACATTAAATCCTGTTCCGGTTTTCTTAAGAGAAGGCCATTGGAGCCGGGGGGAACAGATGACAAGAGTTACAAAACTGCATATACATGGGAACGGATGTAAAAAAAAAAAGCCCATGGTGCTTATTCCATTATCCTCGATATAATTTTTTTTTTTTTTTAAAAGAGAGAGAGAACCAGGACATCTACTTTTGGTTTTTTTTTTTAACCTCAATTGACAACAAACATAAATATGATTTTCATTGCCAAAAAAGAAACTATTTACATACAACTCCCACTTCCTGCCCCCGCCCCCCTCCCCCTCCAAAAAAGTTTTTCTATTCGAAAATAATCTATACAAACCCCATTTCAAAAAAAACCATTAGTTATGCTATCATAGGTTGTTTTTTTTTTAATTCTCGGGAAAGCTGAAATAAAATTTCATATAACATCATGTTATGTTCCATTTGACTTTTCCATGTCCCCACTTTTTTCTTTGGATTTTTTCTTCTTATCTTGTTTTTTTATTTTTTGTTTGCTGACATGCCAGTGCATTATCATTACAGCTCACTCTTCTCCAAGGAGTAGAATGGGAATCAGCATATACTCCATGTATGCCCTCCTTTAATGATTGTTTATAAAAACTCTAAGTATAATATCATATCATATCCCAAAAACAAAAAACCTTAGTCAAAGTTCATTCTTGGACAGAAATTAAGAGTTGATAAAAATTGGCAACATCTTGTTACCTGGTTCCTATAAGAAGAATTTAAGACATTAATTTTAGATGACGCATCAAGTACTTGACATATTTAATCAAACTTCCAACTTCACTCTATGTTACCCAAACTTTTCTTGTTACTACCTTGAGTCCAAAATCCTATTTTAACCTGTGGGGCCCATACAGCTACAGCCTCATAAATGACTTTAAAGTTGTTGATATGACATAGCCCCGCCTAATGCTAAAAGTTCAGAACAATTCTATTAACTTGTAATCCAGAACAGAACTTTTTATACAGTTCACATTTGTGGTTTTAAAAAGTAATATACAGTGGGGCCGGTCTGTTTTGGAATCTAATAATAACATTCCATGACATAAATAATGGTGACAAATGACGTGTACACATCTGCACAAACACATATAATCTTACATTTATGTTTGTTGAAAGCTGTGCCCAAGCCTCTTCATGCATTTTTGCAGCGTTTTGGATCTTTTTGTAGATTGGTTCAAAAAGTCGCTTCAGCAATGAAAAATCTGGAGAGAGAAAAAAGCAGCAAATTAGCACAATAATTCATGTTTTTTGTGTGTGTGTGTGTAAATTTTGTTTTTTTTTGGGTTTTAAAAAAAATGAAAAGAAAAAAAGAAAGTCAGAATTTAACAAAAGGAGCAAAAACTCTGAAAACAAATTTAAACTTTTTAAGCCCCTTCCCCCCCCACCCCTTGTCCCCTTATCAGTTTTTGGTATTTCCTCTGTAAATGGTTTTACACACAACACATTATTTTTGTACTTTCCTAGTTCTCTAGTAATTCTACGGACAAAGCCCACCAAGCTCGGGAAAACATCTTTTTTCGGGAAAAGTAATTTGCTTGCAGGGTTACCAGGCTTATTCGTTAACCCCATTAGTTAATTCAAATGGGATGTACCGTAAAAAACCCTTTGATCCTCTTAGCGAATTACAATATCATGAATATGTCGTGATGTTAACATAATTTTAATTATGTAGGGGACTATTCAATCAATTGACAGTCTATTGGTTTTGGGTCTCAGAAAATATGGTGTATAAAAGACAATTAAAAAGGGGGAATTTTATGGTACAAAAACTTTATTATTATCAAAGGGTCTTGCACTCTGACTCGTCATCCCACCGGGAAACATTAGTAGGACGAAAAATTCCCAACTGAATGAAAAAAGTTTGTGTGTATGACTGTTTTCAAGTACCTCGCCCAGCAATACTCTGACTTTAGAGAATATAGAAATGAATTGGAAAACTTTTTTTTTTATCTTATGGAATTACAAGTAGCAGGGTTCACGAAACCGTAAATTTTCGGTTTTTACCGATTTTAAAAAAGGGGGAAAACCCAAAATTTTCGAAGCACCGGCCCACCGCGAACCGGTTCGTTTGCCTGTGACCGATTAGATTCCGTCTCCAAAAAAAAAAGTCTGAATGCGTTTTTTTTGACGTCTGTCAGGCCTTACTGTGCTTTCCCCACCACCCCTTCCCACCCCTTTCGCGACCATCTTTAGCGCCAGCCCCATTATTAGCCTACACGCAGAACGCAAGCTTTAAATGTGAAAAATAGAGCTTTGCGCTCTCTCGGCAGACAGCGACTTCCATTCACATCGAGTAAAGGGGCCTTTGATTTATTTTTTCTGATTTTTTTAACTTTTTTATCGAGATAATGGAAAAAAAGCCTCCTGTGCTTTTTTCCATCCTCCCCGTTGGGATGCGTTTTGTAAATGTAATCCCTTTCCCACTACGGCCCCGCTCTTACGAAAAGCGAAAAAGCGAGGGTCTATGACTATGAATTTGCGCGTTTTCTTTTGGAGAGAAAAAGTCAAAACCAAAACTAAAATAACAAAAATCAACGAGCGCTAAGCAAAAAAACAAGAAAGAAGAATATAAGTAACACGAATGAGGCCCTGCAAAACAACGATGACACGGACAGTTCACAGGCGCTAGAAAAAAAAAACCTTTTTCCTTTGTGGGGTTCATGCCCAAGAAGCCAGTGGGAGCAAACAGACGGCTCAAAGACTGAAGATTCGCGTTTAATTTAGATTTAGTTTTGCTGCCCAACAATCCCCCCCTTCCCCCCCCCCCCCTCCGTTGTTTGTTTTTTTTCCAGTACGTACCGGGGTTTTTTTTTCGGGGACCGATTTTGGGGGGGTTGGCAAGATGTCTCTGAAAAGGCAATCGCATACCGGTTTTTTAAAAAAACCCAGCGCGAAAAACCTAATTAGTTATCAAACAATTTTTTCAGTTTATTTTTAAAGGAAGACGTGTCACTAACTTATTAGGGGTCTGGAACTTGTTTTTTTACTCTCAGATTTCAGATAAAAACAAAAAAAAAATGGGTTTCCCAATTAAACCCTGATTACGGCTTTTTCCCACGATAAAAAAAAAAACCCCCAAAAAACAAAAAAAAAAAAAATATTGGCAAAAAAAAAAAAATTTCCCAAATGAAAAATTTATTTAAAGAGGCGGTAAAAAATGATAAATTGTATTTCGTTCCAAAAGAAGTGGTCAACCATAAAGTATCTTCTATACAAAATACTTAAAAAGTAAAAAATTTGATTTAAAAAACTTTTTTTTTTAAGGGTTTTTGTTTTTTAAACATTTTTCTGATTTTGTTGGGGTGGTGAATGGGGGATGGGTTTACCTCCACCTTTTCCCCGTCTTCTTTCTTTTAATGAAAATTATATATTCGTTTTAAAAAATTATCAAAACATCATTAACCGCAGTCCCAAAGACAAAAGGAAGTGTGTAATTTATATAATATCATCATCATTCATCACCAATCTCTTAGTTTTCGGGTTTGGGGGGGTTTCCGTTTACCACTGCGATTTCACGAAGCCTTTGCGGTTTAAAAAAACACGAGAAACCTAAAAGAGCCTTTTGTCTTTTGAGGAGGAGGGAAAATTTAATTTTGGAGTTGTACATGCCTTGTGAGCTTTAGCAAAAAAAAGAAGAAATGTTAGGGCCTGCTCCAATCTCTAATTTTGTCCCTGTCGTCTGTGAAAATTCCCCACTTCCGTTTTTAAAACTCAAGACTTGCAACGACTCACGGGACTATAACAAAAACAAAAAAGAACTTAAAACATTAAAAAATCATAAAGTACGAAT
>JASPKP010008244.1:5000-11793 GCA_030674155.1 Stramonita haemastoma | reverse complement strand
CTTCTTTTCTTCTTTCTTTTCTTTGAATTCTTCTTCTTCTTTGCATTCTTCTTCTTCTTTGCAATTCTTCTTCTTCTTCTTCTTCGAAATTCTTCTTCGCAATCTTCTTCTTTCTTCTTCTTCTTCTTTTCTTCTTCTTCTTCTTTCTTCTTCTTCTTCTTCTTTGCAATTCTTCTTCTTTTCTTCTTCTTCTTCTTCTTCTTCTTCTTCTTCTTCTTCTTCGCAATTCTTCGAACGCCCAGACAGCAACTGCTATTGTCACTCACGTCTGTCATATGACCAGAAAGACATTACACTGCCCATTAAGTGTCTAACAAGTCAGACCTACCCGGGCATTGTGACCTCTGCATGGGGGATAATAATTGCTATCTTGTAAGTCTTTCTTGGGGAAAAAAACAACCCACGGCAGAATGGACTAGAAGGCAGAGAACAGACATGAAGGAAATGACTTGAACAGATGACATTTACAAAACTGCGTACATACAGGGACTAGATGTAAAAAAGCACACGAGTGCTTATCCCATTATCCTAGATATAAAAGAATACAAAAAAAAAAAAAAGAATACGAAGAAGAAAGAACTTAGTGGAAATAAAGAGAGGGATAAAACAGTGGGAATTCCAAGTAGAGAATTTCCTAAAGGTGGGCAGGCATTTTTTTTTTGTGTGTGTGTCTTGTTTTTTTTACTGACAGCCCCCCCAAAAAAAACAACAACAACAAAAAAAACAAACAAACAAAAGCAACAAAAAACAAACAAACAACAACAAAAACTGTATTCTGTGTTGACCTGTAGATTTGCATCGTTATTTCAGGGTGGTGTGATTTCAACAGTGTGACATTTTTATCTCCATTTTTTTTTGGAACTGGAAGAATACGCCATTGTTTACAGCAGTGATAAAATTAATGTCTACACAGTCCTCAAAAAAGCTGATTATCATCAGTGCTTGTTTGTTTCCTAACGCTGAATGTTTGATCTATGGCTGTTGTGTTGTATTTTGGGTTAGTCCTGTCGTGTCAGGTTATGTTATGTTGTGCTGCATTATATTGCGCTGTGTGTTATTGTTTTATATTTTTTTTCTGTTACATTTCAACGGAACGGGATAGACTGGTTAGTAGAGTGTTGCGCACTGCACTCGTGATCTGCTGACCTGAGTTCGAATCTCGTTCAAGCGGATATTTTCCCCTGGGGTTAATATCAGTGCTGACTTCACTCTCCCAAAAGTCCTTCGGATGTGACTTTAAACCGATGTCCCATGTAGGAACACACGCAGAACACACATTAAAACCTGTTTCACTTTTCAAAAGAGTAGAGCATTGTATGCTCGTGGGAACATATGACAAAATTGAAAAACCTGCATACACACAGGGACAGGTAGTAAAAAAAAGTACATACCTACTTATTCCATTATCCTCGAAATTAAAAGTAGTAGTAGGCACCCATCAGTCTCTGAAGACTATGGTGTTGCGCTCTAGTCTTTAGAGTGCAAAGCCTGGGCAAGTATGTATGGAGGGCAAGCTCTTACCCATGCAGCAGACCCCCTCTCTCCACGCTACTGGAATGATCCATTGGAAAGGCAATGACCGATACGAATGGTTCCAGTACCGTCGCAGGAGCCACCAGAACGTTGCCATACACCTACAGTCCCGAGCCGCTCTGGGACTCCAACTCCCCGATTTTTCCTCAGGGATGGTGTCTAAACACCACACCTGTGTGCATGCTGGTTTGTTATAATTTTGTCATCCGCTCCTACCGGCACACGATGGCCTACTCTTCCGAAAGGTGGAACGGGATTTTGACGTGTGCGCAAGATGTTCTGCATGCATTCGCACACGGGGCCTCGGTTTCGAGTCTCATCCGAATGACTGACATTCAGTTGGATTTTTTCGTCAAACTAGGAAGAAAGGAAGGACGGTGGCAGGATGGTTAAGACGTTCGCCTGCCAATATGTAAACCGTGAGTTTCTGGGTTCGTACCAGCCTCGCCCTTTCTTCCTAGTTTGACGAAAAAAAACGAACTGAAATAAAAGAATGAATAAATAAATAAATAAATAGATAAATAAATAGATAAATAAATAAATAAATAAATAAATGAATACATAAATATGATATGCTTGGGTGCTGGGATGCAATGATATGGCACAGCTTCAAACTGTACATCAAAGTATTTCTCGAAAAGCCTTGCACACAGGCTACAATCCTGAAAAATCCTAAAAAACAAAAATAATAAACTTAGGGGTAACAAAGTTCAACCTCCAAACAGAACAGTGACGTATATTTTACCTAGGCAAAAAACTCAAAACCCTAGGGCTGTTAAGAAGAGATCATTATTTTCTACAGAGCTAGTGTTTCCGTTTTGGCACATTGAGTGTGTGTGTGTGTGTGTGTGTGTGTGTGTGTGTGTGTGTGTGTGTGTGTGTGTGTGTGTGTGTGTGTGTGTGTGTGTGTGTGTATGTATGTTGTGTGTGTGTGTGTGTGTGTGTGTGTGTGTGTGTGTGTGTGTGTGTGTGTGTGTGTGTGTGTGTGTGTGTGTATGTATGTATGTGTGTGTGTGTGTGTGTGTGTGTGTGTGTGTGTGTGTGTGTGTGTGTGTGTGTGTGTGTGTGTGTGTGTGACTGAGTGTGTGTATGGGGTGGGAGAGGGATTATTTTCATGTGCATGCTGGTTAGCATCTAGTAGTAAGAATGAAAAAAAAACAACAACTAAGGACAGGGAAAGGTGCAAACATAGGTGACACAGAGAGAGAGAGAGAGAGAGAGAGGGGAGAGAGAGAGTAGAGAGAGAGAGAGGAGAGAGAAGGGAGAGAGATGAGAGAGAGAGAGAGAGAGAGAGAGAGAGAGACAGACAGACAGACACACAGACACACAGACACACAGACACACAGACACACAGACAGACAGACAGAGACAGAAAGACAGAAAGACAGACAGACAGACAAACAGACAAACAGGCAGACATACACAGACAGACATACAGAGACAGACAGACAGACAGACAGACAGACAGACAGACAGACAGAAAAAGACACACATACATACCCAGACTCATACTGACAGAAAACAGACCCAAAAAAAGGACAGGGTCTATTTTTTCTTGCTGGCTTAATCAAGGTTCATGAAACTCAACACTAGTAGCATTACTGTTCAACAATAAAAAATAAAATCAACGGAATAGTTTTTGTTTTATTTCCTAGAAGTACATTCATCAGCCAAATATCTTCATATACTTTTTTTTTTGTTAAACACACAAGTCACCTTCAGGTAACAAGTGTCACTCCGCGTACAACACTTCTACTACCCTGAACTGCACTGCACTGCAGTGCACTGCACTGCACTGCACTGTACGCCCTTCACCCCCCCCCCCCCCCCCCCCCTCCCCCCCCCCCCCCGAGACTGTTGGAACTGAAGTTGGGTGAGTTACAGTCAGACAGGGCACCCAGATCGTTGGTAAGACAGTCTGTGAAAGAGATAGTGTTGTAGGGGCGGTGGTGACTGGGTTCCTTGATTGCCTACATCAACACATACATCTCTTTGTATGTAGAGTTACCTTCGTGAACTTCTTGTTCGTGTTGTTGTTCGTGTTGTTGTTGTTGTTATTGTTGTTGTTGTTGTTGTTGTTATTGTTGTTGTTGTTGTTCTTCTTCTTCTTCTTCTTCTTCTTCTTCTTCTTCTTCTTCTTCTTCTTCTTCTTCTTTGCAATTCTTTTTCTTCGCAATTCTTCTTTGGAATTCTTCTTTACAATTCTTTTAGTGGTCAGAACATTGCGCTCGCAATTTGACGACCCGGGTTCGATTCCTGGTCGAGGGGATTTTCCCTCCAGAGTTAACATCAGTGCTGACTCTACTTCCCCCAAATTGTCTTTGGATGAGACTAAAAACCGAGGCCCCGTGTGCGAACGCACGCAGAACATCTTGCGCACACGTTAAATCCTGTTCCGCTTTTCGTAAGAGTAGGCAATCGTGTGCCGGTGGGAACAGACGACATTTACAAAAATGCATACACACGGGGGCACAAACACACACACAAACACACATGTACGTGCACTAAATATTTCTTTAAGCTCATATGCTTACAAATAAGAGAGAGATACACACACACACACACAAACACACACACAGACACACAGACACACAGACACACAGACACAGACACACACACACACACACACACACACACACACATACACACACACACACATACACAGCGAAGACAGGCAGACAGACAGAGACATAGAAACAGGTAGACAGACCGACCAACAAACAGAGATAAAGAGTCAGACAGATACACACACACGTACTAAACAAACAAACAAACAAGAGACTGATGAGGAGGAGAAAGCATTTGCAGGGCTAAGGTCAAAGCTCTACACTGGTATTGCCTGTGGCAAAAAATAGATAAGGTAACCAGAATACTTTGTCCTTTTTTTCCTCAGTAGTGCATTCAGCCAAATGTCGCTACTTGTTCACCTACAAGTCATTTTTAGACGGTGCATGGATGGTCTAGAGGTAGCCCCCCATCTGCCTAAAAAGCTTGAAGTCTAGCTTCTGTATCCGATTGTGCCCAAACCCTTTCCCCTATCCACTAGACTATATAAGTGGTAGGGTCTGGGTTCTAGTCTTTTGGATAAGATAACAAACCGATTTCCGCTATAGAGCACACATTGAACCCATGAAAATAAATGTGCAGCAACAAGAAAATTGTCCTTGGAAAAATGATGTAGAAATAAAACTCTGATAAAGGACACAAATACATACGCAGACAGAAAAAGATACGAACGAAAAAAAATTGGGTGGCACTGCTTTTGTGGCGACGTGCTCTGTCTGGGAGAAAGCAGCGCGAATTTCATACAGAGAAATCTTCTGTGGTTTTAGAGCGGTATGAATAGGAATACAAAGTCACAGCGTGCATGGCTTTTTATTTTTATTGCACTGCATGCCCTTCCACCCCTCAGAGTGTTAACTGAAGTTGGTTTTGTTACAGTCATGCGGGTCACGTTATATCAGATCAGGGGTGAGGTGAGACAGTTTGCAAAAAAAGGATATTGTTGTTGTAGGTCAGTGTTACTAAGTACGTCAACATATCATTTTTTGTAGATAGATTATCTCCTCCTTAAAAGAAAAAAATAATGATCTCAAGTTTTTTGTGTGTGCACAAACTGTGACCCTACTTCTGCCACCTACCTACCTCTGCCAAGACCTGTCAATGTGTTGGAACTGAATAGGTTATTGATACAGGAGTAACCAAACAGGGTTTATTAAAAAAAATGTTGAGGATCCAGCAATAGCTGCATGGTTAATACCATTTGACGTCAATCTTGTGGGTCCATGAAGTTGTGGGTTCAAATCTCCGTGTCGTCTGATGAATTAAGAGTGGGCCTTGGGGCAGGTTTACAATCTTTCAGGTCAACTTCAAGCGCAGACCTACCAGTGCCTTAAGTCCCTTTGTTTATATGGGCATGTAAAAGATCAGATATACACAGTAAAGATCCCACAATTCATCGTCAGCGTTAGGTGGGTTACAGAAAAGCAAACATACCCAGTAGACATCCCCGTAGCTGGATTTCGGCTACCTTCAAAGTGGGCATAAATACTTGTATACGCAAAATCTCACCATTGGGAAACTTCGGAGCTCTCTCCAGGGAACCAAAAAAATATTTCAAATGTAGTTTTGCAAGGTTGAGAGAGTGTGTGTAGGTAGACTTTAAGTTTGACTTGCAAAATGGAAAAGGAGAAAAGAGGGTCAGTGTTGTAAAAAGAAATTTTATTCTTAATTTATCACACCTCATGCTCCAGCTTTATATGTTGTTTAGTATAGTCTGTTCCCCAGTCTACAGTTATTCAAGACAGATTTCTTAATTTCTTTTTCTTATATTGTATTGAATTGTATTGTAACAGAGTGAATTATATTGTAGCGTGACGTGTCAAACTATGGTCTGTTACATTAAATTTTGTCTTGTCTTGTTATTGATAAAGTTGTGTTTATTCCTGGACAAATGGCTTGATGAAACAGACAAATACCTTGCTTATTCAATGTACCATCTGGAAATTAAAAAAAACAAAACTTTGACTTATCTTGTACGGTCTCATCTTGTGTTGTGTTGTAGTGTAGTTCACTGAAATATATTACCACTGGGGATTTTTTTCTCTCAAATCTACACAGTCTTTTTCCCAGAAGGTGTGAGATACCACAGCATAGCATCTCAATATATTCATGCCTGTGTCTCAATATGGGGTTCGGTTTTTACTACAATGTTTGTCAGGTTCAACTATTTTGTTGAAATTCTGTACTCTTTTACACATGCAAAACATGTTTTCCACATGGAATCTTTTCTCAAAAAGCATGCAAGTACCTTAGCCATTGCACTGAGACTATTGAATATGGTGTGCTTAGAAAGTCAGAAAAAAGTCCATCAGTAGATAAGAAGCAAATCATAGACTTCTCACTTGGCAATGAAAAAAATTGACACCTTTAGAGGTCACTTACCATCTTACATGTGAATAAAGTTATGTGTTTTCAGATAATTTGCAAGCTTATTTTGGTAGCTGTATTGTGTGCTTCATGGAACAATATTCTCAGCAGCTACAAATCATTGAACTCAGAGGACTTTGTTCAGTTTCAGCTTGAGGGGTGTAAAAAAAGATTCTTGTTGCTTCCCCATTTCTCTATATCCCCTGCATCTACATCTATTCTAGGGGCATGGCCTTGTATGGTATGAATCATCATTAATTTGGCTTGTGTGCTGGATGCTGGGTTACTTTTCACTATCTTCAACTCTATATTAAAGCATATTGTGAAGGAC
>JASPKP010008243.1:7500-10000 GCA_030674155.1 Stramonita haemastoma | reverse complement strand
AACCTGACACCATGCTCTGAACTATTTGTAGGCCTATGGTTTTATTTTACACGAAGCAGCACATAAGGGACATGTTTGATATGAAAAAATATCTTTTGGTCTCCCAGTAGGAGGTGTGCAAGGCATACACATGCATACTATCCCTCACTCTAGCCTCACTTTTCTCAAAGTGTGTGTAACAATAATCTTTTGGCTGCACTGTTGAGATCTACTATTTGCAAAAATAACGCCAACAATATAAGAGGTCAAAATCAGGGGGTGAATATCGTGATATATATTTGTTCTTCTTTCTGGCACGTTACGACATACTTCACCGAAAGTACGATGCATTTTAATTGTCTCCCCTGATAAAGAACACTGTTGCCTTCTTTGGGGTTACTAAAATTCATAAAGGCTCGCTCTATCATGGGAGTTAATTCATGCGCATGCGCACAGCTTCTAAATTCTCTCCCATAGTTAAAGAAAGCTGTTGCCTTCTTTGGGGTTACTAAAATTCACAAAGGCAGGGGAGTTAATTTCAGGAACTTGCCTGGTCACTTCTAGTTCCTTTGGAATTCTGCCGTCCTTGCCGGAATGTCATGGTTTAAATCGCAGAAAAGACCATCGAGATGATGAATACATTCCTTTATAGGATAAGTCCGCTATAAACATCAATCTAACATTCATATAAATGTACCATCGAGATGATGAATACATTCCTTTATAGGATAAGTCCGCTATAAACATCAATCAAACATTCATATAAATGTACCATCGAGATGAGGAATACATTCCTTTATAGGATAAGTCCGCTATAAAAATCAATCAAACATTCATATAAATGTACCATCGAGATGATAAATACATTCCTTTATAGGATAAGTCCGCTATAAACATCAATCAAACATTCATAATTATAAGTGTACCATCCAGATGATGAATACATTCCTTTATAGGATAAGTCCGCTATAAACATCAATCAAACATTCATTAAATGTACCATCGAGATGAGGAATACATTCCTTTCTAGGATAAGTCCGCTATAAACATCAATCAAACATTCATATAAATGTACCATCGAGATGAGGAATACATTCCTTTCTAGGATAAGTCCGCTATAAAAATCAATCAAACATTCATATATATGTACCATCGAGATGATGAATACATTCCATTATAGGATAAGTCCGCTATAAACATCAATCAAACATTCATATGAATGTACCATTGAGATGATGAATACATTCCTTTATAAGATAAGTCCGCTATAAACATCAATCAAACATTCATATAAATGTACCATCGAGATGAGGAATACATTCCTTTCTAGGATAAGTCCGCTATAAACATCAATCAAACATTCATATAAATGTACCATCGAGATGAGGAATACATTCCTTTCTAGGATAAGTCCGCTATAAACATCAATCAAACATTCATATAAATGTACCATCGAGATGATGAATACATTCCTTTCTAGGATAAGTCCGCTATAAACATCAATCAAACATTCATATAAATGTACCATCGAGATGAGGAATACATTCCTTTCTAGGATAAGTCCGCTATAAACATCAATCAAACATTCATATAAATGTACCATCGAGATGAGGAATACATTCCTTTATAGGATAAGTCCGCTATAAACATCAATCAAACATTCATATAAATGTACCATCGAGATGATGAATACATTCCTTTATAGGATAAGTCCGCTATGAACATCAATCAAACTTTCATATTTTAAATGTACCATCTAGATGATGAATACATTCCTTTATAGGATAAGTCCGCTATAATCATCAATCAGACATTCATATAAATGTACCATCGAGATGATGAATACATTCCTTGATATGATAAGTCTGATATAAACATCATTCAAACTTTCATATAAATGTACCATCGAGATGATGAATACATTCCTTTCTAGGATAAGTCCGCTATAAACATCAATCAAACATTCATATAAATGTACCATCGAGATGATGAATACATTCCTTTCTAGGATAAGTCCGCTATAAACATCAATCAAACATTCATATAAATGTACCATCGAGATGATGAACACATTCCTTTCTAGGATAAGTCCGCTATAAAAATCAATCAAACAGTCATATAAATGTACCATCGAGATGAGGAATACATTCCTTTCTAGGATAAGTCCGCTATAAAAATTATTCAAACATTCATATAAATGTACCATCGAGATGATGAATACATTCCTTTATAGGATAAGTCCGCTATAAACATCAATCAAACATTCATATAAGTGTACCATCGAGATGATGAATACATTCCTTTATAGGATAAGTCCGCATATAAAAATCAATCAAACATTCATATAAGTGTACCATCAGATGAGGAATGCATTCCATTACGTGATAAATCCACTATAAAAAAAATGAATTAAAACATTCATATAAATGTACCTGGATGAAAAAGGAGTGGCTTCAGTTGCCATTTATTTCACTTGTGGTGGAGAGTCTTTTTCTAAAGGTGAGATGTTATGCAGGCAACC
>JASPKP010008243.1:0-2500 GCA_030674155.1 Stramonita haemastoma | reverse complement strand
CCCTCGCCACACAAACAAGCCTGACAAACACCAGCGCTCCATTGGGGATGATCCCCACCCCCTCCCGAAAAAGGTTTTTTTTTAAAATCCAAAAAAAAAGAGGCATTTTCAGCCCCGGGACCCAAAAAATTGGGCACGGTAAAAAGAAACCGGGGACCAGAAGATTGTATTAGCCAAATTTCCCCACCAAATCGGAAAGGGGGGAAAGGGGGGAAGGGGAAGAGAAAGGGGGGGGAGGGGGGAAGGAAAGGGGGGGAGGAAGGGGAAAAAAAAAAGCGGGGAAAAAAAAAAAAGAAAGCAAAGATGAGAACAAAAAAGGAAAGGGGGCAATGGCCAAAAAAAGAATGACCAAACACCAAACCGTCCACTTTTTCGCAAACAACCCCCCCTAGAAAAATGCCTTTTAGCCAGATGCCAGCAAAGAGCCGTTTTACCCCCGTTGGACCCACCCACAAAAACCACGGCACCAAAAAACACAAAATTTAAAAAAAAAAAAAAAAAAACCCCCACCATCGGAAGGGGTTTTGGCGCCCATTTTACAACGAGGGCCCAAAAGACAAAAAATTGTTTTCAGGAAAGGGAAAGGGAGGAAAAAAAAAAGCATTGGGCAAAAGAATAAGACAGTTTTAAAGCAATATGATGCACACAGCAAAGTGCGGGTGCCCACATGCGCGCACACAAAAAAGCACACTGAAAAACAAAAGGGGGCGCGCACGTGCCAAAGCTACCCCCCCCCCCCGCCAAAAAATTTCCGTTTTGAGCCCAATGCCGCAAAAGACGTTTTCAGCCCCGTCGGAGGCACTTGGGAGGGGAAAAAGACCCCCGGCAAAAAAGGGACAGATCGTAGTATGATACACTCTCCCCCCACCTTTTTGGGATGGGTGTGGGTGGGTTTGTGGCGACACGGGGGGGCCCCCAAACTAAGAGAGCTGGTTTGGGGGAAAGGAAAGCGGGAAAGTGTACGCGACCAAAAAAAAAAAGAATTGGGGCACAGAATAACGACAGATACAGCAATATGATCAGCACGCAAGTGCGGGGGGTGTGGCACATGCGCGACACAAACAAGCAAACTGCCCAAAACCAGCGCGGGCACGTGCGGGAAAGCAACCACCCCCCGCCCGACAAAGGTGCCGTTTTTGAACAATCCCACCAAAGGCCGTTTCAGCCCGCAAACCGGGATTTGGGGCCGGTAAAAACCCCCAGGGCCCACCAAGCAGTATCGTGTGTATACATACACTCTTCACCATTTTGGATAGGTGGGGGGCCGATTTGTGGCGCACGAGGGGCCCCAAAAGACAAAAAGCTAGTTTGGGGAGGAAAGGGTAAAGTGTACGCGACAAAAAAAAGATGGGGCCAAAAATAAGGACACATACGAAATATGATGCGACAGAAAAGTGCAGGGTGCCCGCCAATGGCCAACAAACAAAGAAAACACTGAAAAAACACCACGCGCGGCACGTGCCGAAAGCATACCCCCCCCGCACAAAAGGGCCGTTTTTAGCACAATGCCAGCAAAAAAGAGCCGTTTTCAGCCCCGTCAGGCCCTTTTTGGGGACGGTAAAGACCCCACGGCCCCCAAGACAGTATCGTACTGTATGCATAACTCTCCCCCCCCATCTTGGAAAAGTGTGCCCCGGATTTAACGACACGGGGGGCCCCCAGGCAAGGGAGCTAGTTTGTGGAGAAAGGGGTAAGGGGGGGGTGTACGCGCAAAAAACAAGCATTGGGCACAAGAAAAAACGACAATACAGAATAGAGCAGCACGCAAAGGGGGCAGGTGTCTCCACAGTGCGCACACAAACAAGCACTGACAAAAAAGCGCACCGCACGTGGCGAAAAAGCATACCCCCCCCGCCCAAAAAGGTGTCGTTTTTGAGCACAGATGGCCAACGGGCTTTTCAGCCCCCGTCGACCCCGACTTGGGCACGGTAAATGCCCCCAGGGCCCCAAAAGACAGTATGAGTACCCCTACACCCTCTCCCACATCTGGATGGGTTTGGCGCATTTGTGGCGCACGGGGGCCCCCCAAAAGCTAAGGGTGTTTGGGGGGAAGGGAAAACGGGAAGTGTGCGACAAAAAAACAGCATTGGGCACAAAAAAAATAAAAGCATACAGCATATGAGCAGACACAAAATGGGGGGGTGTCGGCACAGGGTGCGCACACAACAAGCCCCTGACAAACACCAGCCGCACGCAGGTGCGCAAAAGTCCCCACCCCCTTTCCGAAAAGGGGTCCCGTTTTGAGCACAGATGCCAGCCAAAGACCGTTTTCAGCCCGTTGGCCCCCGACTTGGGCACGGTAAAAGACCCCACGGCACCAAACAGATCGTACTATCAACACTCTCTCCACCATCTTGGATAGGTGTGACGCCGGATTTGTGCGACACGAAGCCCCAAGAGAAAGGGGTAGTTTGGGGGAAAAAAAAACGGGTAAGTGTTCGCGAAAAAAAACAAGCATTGGGCACAAGAATAAATGCAGATCAGAATATGATGAAAAGCA
>JASPKP010000824.1:17500-20000 GCA_030674155.1 Stramonita haemastoma | reverse complement strand
GGGGATTCTGAATCGCTTCTGACCCCAGCCTATGTGGCAGCTCACAAAAATTAATTATTTTTATATAAAGCACAATTGGTATCGCGCAGACAGGATCTGAATTCACAGCCATGACAGAATGTAAGCCCAGTGGTATAAAATGCATTCTCTGCATTGCTAAACGGTGGGCTTAGCTATCCAGAGGCTGTGAGTTCAAAACAAAACTGTTGACAATGTGTTATCACTTCATTCCATTGCTATGCAAGAAATTATTGTTGTGTTCTGAGATATCCTTTGATATTCCAGTCATGGTTGTTTTACAGTGGGTTTTTCTTTGTTTTGTTTTGTTTTGTTTTACAGTGTTTACTTCAAGACATTGTGAGCATAATTATGTGGGCCCATGTGTACAAACATAGCTGCAAGCTGCCAAAGACGTCATCGAGAGTGTTCATTGCCTAGAGGGTACTTGGTCAGAGTGACTGTCAGCAGTTTTCTGATTCTTCTTCTGGCCATGTAGAGGAGATATCTAACTGAGTAAGAGTCTAACATCAAGCTTCAAAAGCTTTTACCAACTTTGGCTTTTTTTTGTTTTTGTATTTTCTGAACTTGATATGTCAACATTTTAGTGGTCTGAGCTCAACACCATGACATGTTGATATAGATATGACTAGTGGCGACGTGCTCTCCCCGAGGAGAGCAGCCCGAATTTCACGCAGAGAAATCTGCTGTGACATGAAGTGGTGTATGTGAGCTTAATACTTATCCGCCAGAAAATTGCCCCATGACTGTAAGCACTAAACTTGTCCTTGCTCTTACTTGCAAAAATGGCATATCTACCAGGAAACAAGGAGCCAGTGTTTATTTTTTAATACAATTTTTCTTTTACTTCAAGGATTATGGAATAAACACTCGTGTGCTTTTTCACACCCAATCCTCGTGTGTATGTGGTTTTGTAAATTTTGTCATATGTTCCCACTGGTGCACAATTGCCTACTCTTCTGAAAAGTAGAACAGGTTCTAAGGAGTGTGCAAGATGTTTTATGTGCCTTTGCAGACGGGATCTCGATTTATAGTCTCATCTGAAGGACTTTAGGGGCAGAGTGAAGTCAGCGCTGATGTGAACTACAGGGGAAAACCTCCTTGGACAGGATTCGAACCCGGGTCAGCAGATCGCAAGCGCAGTGCGCAACACTCTAACCACCAGACTATCCTGTCCCCTGATGATTGATGCAGACACTTTTACAGCTGATGCATGATCCGCCAGAACCTTAGTTTTTAGCATTTTGGCTACCTGGATATGTGTGGTTATGTTGATCAGTACTGTTGTCTATTGTTGTTGATCTATTGTCTTGTGTGTGGCATAATCAGAAAAAGCAGGGAGAAAAGTACCGTTAATGTATCTGGCTTCACTGTGGGGTTCGATTAGTATTCAGGCCCTTTCACCTTATCTTTCCACTGTCTTTCAACTGTGGCAGTATCGGTGACAAACTTCCAGCAATGTAGGCCTGCTCGCTCATGTACAGTAGTCAACTGTGCTCAATTGTTGTCAGTGTTGTGAAATAATATGGAATGAATGCTGTGTACAATACACATGGAATTAAGCTGTTGAACAAAATATGTGTTTGAATTGAAAAGTTCTGCTGATTAAAATGGAGAAAAAATATGTATGTATGTCTGTTTTCTTGTTACATCTGTTGAGATAGTAAAATCTGCTGATTAAAATGAAAAAAAAAATGTATGTTTGTTTTCATGTTATATCTGTTAAGATAGTCCTTGCACTTGTATTTGTGGTTAACCGAACCGTATTCAGTGCATGCTTTGAATTGCCAGCAGCAGAACAACGGTGGATAGATTGGGTCGTTGTTTGTGCATATCAATATAGATAGATAATCAAGGAATATTAAATTACCATTTTTGTTTCTTTTTTTCGTGTCATTATTTTCTTTCTCTCTTTAGTGTTAAACTAAAGAAACGTATTCAGCTGACTTGTTATACACATGCTGGGTTTATTTTTTTTTAGAACCGAGTACAATGCTTCTGGAAATATTAAGTTTGGATTTAATTAAACAACGAGTTTGGCTGCTGTTGCTCTGAACATTGTGCGGGTCTGTAGGACCCAAAGATAAAAGGCATCAGTATAATTATTTTCTTCTCTGCAAAATATGAAAAGATGGGTCACTGTGACTCATTACCAACGGATGGCACAGATGATTTTTTTTAAATCTCGTGCACACAAGTGTCGAGTTTAGACATCATTCCCGAAGTGGGAATGCAGCTACCTAAATGGTGAGGGAAGGGGGAGGGGGTTGGAACTGTCGCATATGCAAAAATCTCACCATTGGTTAACCTCAGATGTCTAGCGGAGGAACAAAAAACAAAAAGTTAGCCTACTTGAAAGAGGCAAGCAGGCACTGCGATGTCGTGTGCAAAGTCCACGTAGTGATCTTGCTCATTTGAACACTGGCTGATATTAAAAAAAAAATCCTGCTGTCTTGAAAGGGAGACCTGTATTGGCCTTTTT
>JASPKP010000824.1:7500-12500 GCA_030674155.1 Stramonita haemastoma | reverse complement strand
GATTCCTGCCAAGCAAAATTGAGACTAAGTCTTGTTGAAAATACCATGCCTAAATATTTATATGTATTAACTATTTTGACTTCATCATTTCCATAGAACCATTTTTCATATACTGATAAATGCCCACCCATCCTAAAGACAATAATGTTTGTTTTATCCATGTTTACAGTTAGATCAAACCGATCTGCTTCCTCCTTTAATATGTTTAACTGATTTTGTAAACCTATAACCGTTTCAGACAAAAGAATGATATCATCAGCAAAAAGTAACAAAAATACCTCTACTGCTCCAGATATAAACTGAATACCGTGTTTGCCTTTCCTTGACAGTTCGACAGCTAGTTCGTTTATAAAAAATGAGAACATTTGTGGGCTTAAAATACACCCCTGCTTCACTCCCTTGGGGCATTCGAAGAAATCAGAATATTCATTTCCAGCCCGAACACACGCTAATACTGAATTATAGACAGCTCTAAGTGCCATATATAATTTACCATTTACTCCATTTTTGCGTAATATATTCCAAAGTATATTTCGATTCACAGAATCAAAGGCCTTTCTAAAGTCGACAAAGGCAACAAAAAGTTTTTTATTGGAAAGCAAATGCTTTTGCACTAGAGAATAAAGAGTAAATATATGATCAACAGTGCTGTACTTTGCTCTAAATCCTGCTTGTTCTTCAATTAATTTTTCTTCGTCATCTGCCCATTTAGTTAGTCTTTTATTCAAAATGTAAGTATAGAGTTTGCTTAAAACACTGGTAAGAGCTACTCCGCGATAATTATCAGCAATATTGATATTTCCTTTTTTATGAATTGGTATTATTATAGATTTTGCCCACTCTAAAGGGAAAGCACCCCTTTCAAACAGATGATTAAACAACTGCACAAGGAATGTAATTACAGTTCTGTTTGCATGTTTAAGCATTTCTCCAATTATTTTATCAGGGCCAGCGCTTTTTCCCGTTTTTAAATGTCTTATGCTACTAATGATTTCACTCTCCAATATAGGATTATTGAATAAAGGTTCAAACTCCTCCTCATCTTCTTGCATTGTATTAACATTCTCTTGTGCTTCTGCACTACCAAAGTCATTAAAAACCTTTACAAAATGGTCATGCCATTGTTCAATAGTTATTTCATTATGTACCATAGACTTACGATTAACTGATCTTACAATAGACCAGAAAGTTTTTGAGTCATTAAAGGAATCTCTAAGTTTTTTCAGTCTCTTTTCTTCAAACTCTCTTTCTTTTGCTTTTCTTAAAATGATGTATTCTTTTCTTGCAGTAGTATACATTTTTCTTTTTTCTGTCTTATCCTCCATTGTTTTACAGCGCTGAAATCTTTTTAATAATCTTTTAACTTCTTTCTTTTTCTTTTCACATTCAGCATCAAACCAATCATTACTTGTTTTTCTCCTATGACTAACTGTCCTAACCATGCATGCAGCAGCTCCACATAACGCTTGAACAAAATGATCCAAACTGTCATTTACATCAGTGTTCAATAGCTGGGAAGCTGTCTGTATAGTTTCTTGGAATTCAATACTATCAAGTTCCTGTTTATATAATTCAGCAAAATCTTCAGACCATATAATTTTGTCTTCATTCTTATGTTCTTTAATTTCAGCTCTAGTACAATCACTATTCCCTATCCACATTGTTTCAACTGGGAGGTGCCATGAATCAACACAATCTCCAATACACAAATCAAAACTTGATAATAAATGACTAGGTACAAGAACATAATCAATAACACTGCAACCATTGGGAGATACAAATGTATAATCTCCTTGATTATCTCCCTTACAACAACCATTCAAAATAATCATATCAAACAAAAAGCATAAATCTAGCAAGGACCTGCCAAAATTATTTATGGCATCATCCTTGGAAGAACGCACATGAAGATCATCATCCATAGTATCATACTCAACATCATCAAAATAATTAGACATAATTTCAAGGTCGGCTTGTTCATGACCTGTTCTGGCATTTAAATCTCCTATAATCATAAAGTGAAAATCATCTTTTCAAAATATTGTGATAATGATTCCTCTAATAAAATAACACCATCCTTGATTATTTTTTTCATTATAGATAGGACCACCTTCTGGTACAATATAACAAGCTATCAGAATAACATCTTTATCTAGACTGAAAATACACTTATTTATCCTTATGGCAATAGTGTTGTCACACTCTATTTTAATTTCTTCTACATAATTTTCTAAAAACTTTCTTACTAACAAAACCACTCCCCCAGAATTCCTTCCATGATGGGAAAGTTTTTTAGCAGGAACATGAAACTTTAGAAACTCAGGAAAAATACCACTGTAATCAAAAGTATGATCAAGGAACGTCTCTGTGAGGCAAACGAAATCAAAATTATTTATATAGTTCATAAATGAAACATCCTTTAGTTTATTATACAAGTTTTCAATATTATAATTCAAAAATGATAATCGACTTGGATGGCCGGGCCTGTCCTAGCTCTTCCTTATGCTGCTAGGGCGCTGGCTCCTGCGTACGTTGTTGCCACCGGCCGCTTTGCCACGAGCAGACGCCCCGCGCGGCGGCGGGTTACGTAGGAAAGCCCGCATACCCGTCTGCTGGTAGGACAGAGGCCCGTCACGTGCAGCACGCCCGTCACTGCCAGAAGACCCCGCCACGTCATAGCGAGGGGAATCCCCGCCAACTGCTGCGCTGTGACGTTCATCTCGTGGAGTGGCCCCGTGGTTGCTACGGTAACGTCCGCCCGTACTGCCTCCGGTGACGTCACCCCCGCGCTGGTCCCGTGCTGCACGTGCCACAGGGGGAGAGGAGGGAGGAGAAGGGGGCCTGCCGCTCGTGGTCTTCTGTCCGCTGCCAGGCGTGGTGCGTCCCTCTGACGTCACACCCCCTCTGCTGGTGAGGAAAGGGGAATCCCCATGTTGGCTGGGCTGTGAGGAGGGGACAGGGGTGGAGGACTGCTGTGCACCCCACCTCCCACCACCTCTGCGTAGGACCGGGGGTCTGGAAGGCTGGGCCCGATCACCATCTGCCCCCTGTAGAAGTACGCCCTCTTCCCCTCCCTGCGTGCTGCAGCCACCATCTGCGCCTGTGCCCTGGTCAGATCATTGGCCACCCTGACACCTCTGTCTTGTAGGTTCTGTCTGAGGTCTTTGTCCCTAAGAATGGTCATTTTGTCCCTCCACCTACTGAACTTTGCAATCATAGGCCTGGGCTGCCCATCTCGTGACTGTCCTGTTCGATGTGCTCGTGCAATGTCATCCACAGTCCAGGACCTCTGGTCATCCACACTGTTTAGCACATCGATGACTGACTGTGCACATGAATCATGTGATTCGGTGGCAGTGCACTGGGGTATCCCGAAAAGCCGCAAATTGTCTCTTCGTGAGAAATTTTCTAGTCTGTCTGTATCTGTTTTCAGTTGTTCTACTTCTATCTTCAGATCTTTGATGGTATCTGACAGTTGTTGAACCTCCTCTCTATCTTCATTCCTTTCTTCGAACAGCTGTTGGGTGTCTTCTGTCATGTTTGTCACTGTTTCTGTCAGCTTTCTCTGATCTTTTTCCAGTCTGTCACATAAGAGAGAGAGAGAGAGAGAGAGAGAGAGAGAGAGAGAGAGAGAGAGAGAGAGAGAGAGAGGAGGAGGAATTTTTAGCACAGAATTTGCAAAAGGTGGGGATGCTATTTATACTGACAGCCCCACCCCCCACCCCCACCCCCAAGAGAGAAACCGGACTCTAAAAGGTTATTTTTTTAAACCATAGTATCACCATACTGATGCCCATAAAGTTTTCACTTCAGAGAATTCCCTCACCTAGACCTCTGAGGTTTACCAATAGTGAGATTTTGTTTCAAGGACTGTTTTTTTTGCCCAAGGCCAAAACATCTAATTGTGGAGTGGATCTGACTTGTGGCAGCCTACTTTTCTTTTTTTTTTTTTTTTTGAAGCTGCACATCTTGGAACTATATAAACCTAAGCATGGGCTCAGGCAGTTATCTTGCAGTGTTGACCTATTCGTGGAAGTGTACTCTTCCTACAGTTCACAGCCCAAAGGTACGATTTTATATTGTTCTCCCAATCTTGTCTGTTTTCCTATCTCTGTGTATAAGTCTTTGTCTGTCAATCCCTTTTTTTCGGCCAAGCCTTGGTCTATCATCTTAGGGGCCTTTTTCCTTTTATGTGGGATTGTCTTTTCCTTGATGAGCCTTTTTCTCTGTGTGTAAGCCTTTGAACACACCATTCTTTTTAATGTGAGTCATTGTCTCTCTTTATGTGTGAGCTTTTGTACATCTTTCCTTTAAGTGAGCTTTTTTCTTTTTCTTTGTGTCTCTTCTTTCCTTGTGTTATTCTTTGTACATTCCTCTGTCTTCTTGTTAGCCTTTGTCTACCCTTCTTTTGTGTGAGCCTTTGTCCATGTTTTTTTGTGTGTGAGCCTTTTTCTGTCCTTCTTTCCTTGTGTAAGCCTTTGTCTGTCCTTCTTTCCTTGTGTAAGCCTTTGTCTGTCCTTCTTTCCTTGTGTAAGCCTTTGTCTGTCCTTCTTTCCTTGTGTAAGCCTTTGTCTGTCCTTCTTTCCTTGTGTAAGCCTTTGTCTGTCCTTCTTTCCTTGTGTAAGCCTTTGTCTATCCTTCTTTCCTTGTGTGAGCCTTTGTCTGTCCTTTCCTTGTGTAAGCCTTTGTCTGTCCTTTCCTTGTGTAAGCCTTTGTCTGTCCTTTCCTTGTGTAAGCCTTTGTCTGTCCTTTCCTTGTGTAAGCCTTTGTCTGCCCTTCTTTCATTGTGTGAGCCTTTGTTTATCCTTCTTTCCTTGTGTAAGCCTTTGTCTATCCTTCTTTCCTTGTGTAAGCCTTTGTCTGTTCTTTCCTTGTGTAAGCCTTTGTCTATCCTTCTTTCCTTGTGTAAGCCTTTGTTTATCCTTCTTTCCTTGTGTAAGCCTTTGTCTATCCTTCTGTCTTGGTGTAATGAACTTTGTCTGTCCTTCTTTCCTTGTGTG
>JASPKP010008242.1:0-5000 GCA_030674155.1 Stramonita haemastoma | reverse complement strand
CCTTTCCCCCCCCTTCCCCCCCCCCCCCCCCCCTTTTTTTTTCCTTTTCCCCCCTCTCTTCTCTCCCTCCCCTCCTCTCCCCCCCTTTTCTCTCCCCCCTCTCCCCCCCTCCCCTTTCCCCCCTCCCCTCCCTCCCCCCCCCCCAACCTTTTCCTCTCCTTTTCCCCGTCTTTTTCCTTCTTTTTTTGTCCCTTGGCCCCCGTTTTTCTGTCTGTCTGTCTGTCTGTTTTCCCCCCTTTTCGTCTGTCTGTTGTCTGCTGTCGTTTTTCCCTTTCCTTTTTCTTTTTCTTTTCCTCCCCCCTCTCCCCTTCTTTTCTCTCTCTCTTCTCCCCCCCTCTCTCCCCCTCTCACCCCCCCTCTTCTCCTCTCTCCCCCCCACCCCCCCCCTCTCTCTCTCTCTCTGCTCTGCCCTCTCCTCTCCTCTCTCTGTCTCTCCCTCTCTCACTCCCCCCCCCCCCCCCCCTCTTTTCCCCCTCTCTCTGTCTCTCTCTCTCTGTTCCCTCCTGTCCCCCTCTTTTCTCCTCTTTTCCCCTCCCCCCCGCCCCCCCCCCTTTTCCCCCTCTCTCTCTCCCCCTTTTCCCTCTCACCTCCCCCCCCCTTCCCCCTCCCACACTTTTATGTTCCCATTTTTCGGGGGTAGTAAAGGGTTTTTGGGGTCAGGGACCGTTTTTTTTCCCCATAACCTTTTGAGCTAAAATTGTTTGGGGAAAAAAAAATATAATGATCTTCAAAGATTCTGGTTGGGGAGCACACTTAAAGCAACATTTTTATGGACAATTTCATATGTTTTACTTTTTGGAAAAAGTTCTATTTTTTTTTAAAAACCCTTTTGGGCCCAAAAAAACATGCTCTAAAATTTAAAAACCCAAAATTTTAAAAAAAAAGAAAAAAAAAGAAAGAAAGAAAAGAAGAAAAAAGAAAAAAACAAAAAAAAAAGAAAAAAAAGGGAAAGAAAAAAGAAAGAGAATAGAAAGAAAAAAAGAAAAAAAAAAAGGAAAAAAAAAGAACGAAAGGAAAAAGAAAAAAAAAAAGGGAAAAAGGGAAAAAGAAAAAAACAGAGACAGACAACAGAACAGACAGACAAACAAAAAAAAAACCCCAACAGACGGGACAGAAAACAGACAGTTGGGGGGGTAGAGAACAAAAGACAAGCAACAGGAAAAAAACAGACAAAAAGCAAAAAACCCCGACAGACAAAAGCAAAAACAGACGGGCAACAAAAAAAAAGGGGCTCAGAGCTATTGTCCTGGGCTGAAGGGGGGGCCCCAAAAACGCAACTTTTTTTGCCCAAAAATTTTTCCCCAAGTTTTTGTAGGAAGCCTTCCCACCAAAAAACCCCCCCTGAAAAACCCCAAGTCATTATTTGTGTGTGTTCGCGCGCGCGCGCGTGTTTTTTTGTGTGTGTTGTGTGTGAGTTTTGGGGTTGTGGCTTTTGTTAAAAGTCTATTTTTGGGGAAATGTGGGGGGGGGGTGTGGGGGGTGGTGGGGGTTTTTGGTGAAATAGCTTGTTGGTTTTTGGGTTGGGGTTTTGTTTGGGTGTGGTGTGTTTGTGTGTTTTTGTTGGGTTTTTGGGGTGAGGGGTGGGGGTGTTTGTGGATGACCCTTGTTTTGTGTGTTTGTGTTTTTTCTGTGTCTGGTCTGTTTCGGGTATGTTTTTGTCTGAAATGCGGGTTTTTTATTTTTATCTTTTTTTTAAAACCCCTTTTATATGATGATGGGGGAATAAGCACTTTTGCTTTTTTGAAAACCAAATCCCCCGTGTGAAAATCTTTTGTAAATGCATTTTTTCCCCCCCCGGCATACAATAAAAAAGCGGACAGGATTTAAACCGTACTTTGTGGTGTGTGGGGTTTGTGTGTGGTTTTTTGGGGGTTTTGTGTGTGTGTGTGTGGTGTGTGTGTGTGTTGTTGTGTCGTCTGTCGTCTGTCGTCTGTCTGTCTCTCGTCGGGGTCTGCGTGGTGCTGCATGCGTCTGTGTGGGGTTCTGTGTGTGATCGTGTATGTCTGTGCATGTGCCTGGAACTGTTTTTTAAAAGAATAAAGGGTAAAAAAAGAGTCTCACCGCCTATATCAAGACGGGATGAACTGCAGCTGAAAATGAACAACAGGTCACATACCCTAAACGCCCCCCCCCCCCCCCCCCCCCCCCCCCCTCCCCCCACATCCCCCCCCTCATGGTTTACGTCTACGGGGTTTTTTTCCTTTTTTTGTCTAGTGAATATGCTTACCTGTTTGTTTTATCTATCTATCTACTGCTTTCCCCGTCGCTGTCTGTTTGCCGACTCTCTGCATGCGCCCTCTGTCTGTCTGTCAGTCTGTCGGTGTCTGTTTTTTAAACTGTCTGTCCTTCTGTCACCGTCTGTCTGTCGTATCTTTGTCTTTCGCCTTTCTGTTTGTCTGTCTCTCTGTCCCCTTTGTCTGTCTGCCTGCCCGTCTGTCAGTGTGCTGTCCCGTTTGTTTTATCTGTCGTCTGTCTGTCTGTTTTTTCTTCTGTCTGATATTGGCAGTGCTGCTTGGTTTTTGTGTTGTTTTTTTTTTTTTTTGTTGCGGTCTATCTGTCATCTGTCAAGGTTTTTTTAAAAATTATGTCTTGGTTTTTTCGTCATTGTAAAATAAATACAGAAAAAGAGAGAGAGGGGGGAAAAAGGGGAGAGAGGAGAAGAGAGAGAGGAAGAGAGAGAGAAGAGAGAGGAGAAGAGGAGGAAAGAGAGAGAGAGAGAGAGAGAAGAACAACAGACAGAGACAGAGACAGAGACAGAGACAACAGACAGACAGACAGACAGACGACGGACAACAGACAGACAGACAACAGGGCAAACACAGAGACAGACAGACAGACACACAAATAAGAAAGAAGAGAAAAAGAAAGACAGACAGACAACAACAGACAACAGAGAACAGATAGAGACAGAAGGGGGAAAGAAAGACAGAGACAACAGACAGACAGACAGACATACAACGAAGACAGATAGAGACAAGAGAAAGAAAGAAAGACAAAGAAAACAGACAGACAGACAAAAAACACAAAAACCCAACACACACACACAACACACACACAAAACAACACACAAACACAAACACACCACAACACACAAACACACACACACAACACACACACACAAAACCACACACACACACACACCCACACACCACCACACAAACAAATTAGACCCATCTGACTCCCCCCCAGTGAAAAAATACCCCCCCCTCAAACCTATGCGGGCTTCACCCCGTGTTGCCTCCTTAATGAGCCCAGTAAGGTAGTCTGTTTTCACAGCACGGGGGGTCTCGCAAATGCCTGTGTTTGGTGGTGGTATTTCTTTTTCTTATATTTGTTGAAATAAAAAATCATTGAAAATTACGTTGTGTTTAGTTTGAGAGAGAGAGAGATGGGGAGGGGAAAAATGAGAGACATAAAGGGGGGGGGGGGGGGATAGAGAGAGAGAGAGAGACAGAGACAGAGACAGAACAGAGACAACGGGTCACCCCGAACAGAGACAGAGAGAAAAGGGGAAATAAGAAAGAAAAAGAAAGGGAGAGAAGAAGGAGAGAAAAGAGAGAGAGAAGAGAGAAGAGAAAGAGAGAGAGAGAAGAGAGAGAGAGAGACAGACAAAAACAGACAGCCAGACAACGACAGACAGACAGACAGACAGACAACAGACAACAGACAAAACAGACAGACAGACAGAAAACAACAAGAGAGAGAAAGAGAAGATAGATAGAAAAAAGATAAGATAGATAGATAGAAGTAGAAGAAAGATAGTAAAAAAAACGAAAACACACACACAATTTTAAAAAAACCCAATTCTTTCCTAAAAAGCCACTTTTCTTAAAGCACTCAAAAGACTCCGCAATGAGTAGTTTTGAAAAAGGGGGCTACTAGCCCCCCAGAGCAAACTTTTCCTGTCTCCCCCAGTGCCATTTATCATGGAGTCGACTTTTCTTTTGTGAAAGAAAAGATGGGCCAAAAAAGCTTGGGGTCTTAGCACCTCGTCTTAAACCCCGGGCAATCTGCAAAAACCAAAAAATAAACCAGAAAAAAAACGAAAAAGAAAACGAAAAATAGAAAGAAAAAAAACAAAACCCCCACCTAAATTTAGTTCCAACTTTTTCATTTTTGCATGTAGTAAAAAAAAAAAAAAAAAAAAAGAAAAGAAAAAAAAAAGGGAAAAAAAAGACGAAAAGAAAGGAGAAAAAAAGGGAAGAAGAAGAATTGCGAAGAAGAAAAGAAGAAAAAAGAAAAAAGAAGAAGAAGAAAAGAAGAAGAAAAATTCGAAGAAGAAATTTTCGAAGAAGAATTGCGAAGAAAAAGAATTGCGAAGAAGAAGAAAAAGAAGAATTGCGAAGAAGAAGAAAAGAATTGCGAAGAAGAAAAGAAGAAAAGAAGAAGAAGAAGAAAAGAAAAGAAAAGAAGAAGAAAATTGCAAGAAAAGAAGAAAAGAAGAAGAAAAAAAGAAAAAAAAAAGAAAAGAAGAAGAAGAAAAAAAAAGAAAAAGAAGAAAATGCGAAGAAGAAGAAAAAAGAAAAAAGAAGAAGAAGAAGAAGAAAAAAGAAGAAAGAAGAGGGAAAAGGAAGAAGAAGAAAAGAAGAAAAAAGAATTCGAAAAGAATTTTTCAAGAAGAAAAGAAGAAAAAGAAAAAAGGGAAAAAAAAAAAAAAGAAGAAAGAACAAAACAAGAACAAAAACAAAAACAAGAACAGAAATAAAGAATTGCAAAGAAGAAGAATGCGGGAAAAGAATGCGAAAAAGAAGAAGAAGAAGAAGAAAAAAAAAAAAGAAGGGAAAAAAAAAGAAGAAAGAAGAAGGAAGAAAAAAAAGAAAAAAAGAAAAAAAAGGCCCCCCAAAGGAATTTGGAAAAAATTAAAAAAAAAAGGGGAAAAAAGGTTTTGGGGTTTTTTTAAAATTAAAAAATTTTCCCCCCCCCACTATTAAACCCCCCCTCCCCCAAATTTCGCCCCCCGGTTCCAAAACCCTTCGGATATTTTTCCCCTTAGTCCCAAA
>JASPKP010008241.1:7500-11795 GCA_030674155.1 Stramonita haemastoma | reverse complement strand
CAATACCCACATCCCCCCCTACGCCATCCATCCATCCCCTTATCACGATGATCCTTCCTTCACCCACCACCCATCCATCCAAATCCATCCCAATAAAATCCACCATCCATATTCCAACTTCCCCATCTATCACCCTCTATACCCATCCACCGCCTCCATCCATCCATCCACCATCATCTTTCGATCGTGGGTCGTTCCCCCTTCTTCCATCCTCCTCCACCCATCCATCCTTCTTTAAAACCGACCCACCATCCTTCCTTCTTCCATCCACCCCCTTTAATCCCCCATCCATCGTCCATCCATCCTCCACCACCCACGATCGTTCGTCGATCGATCGATCGATCCATTCACCCATTATCCATCCTCCATCCATCCATCCATCCACCCATCCATCCATCCACCCATCCATCCATCCTCACCACCATCCATCCATCCTCCCCACAACACCCACCCATCCCCCCAAACCATACCCCCCAAAACCCAAACACATAAACCAACACCAAAACAACCCCTACCACAAAATATTTCATCACTCTTCTCTCTCTCTTGCTCGCTCGCCTCTCTCTCTCTCTCTCTCTCTTTTCCTCTCTCTCTCTCTCTTCTCTCTCTCTCTCTCTCTCTCTCTCTCCTCTTCTCTCTTCTCTTTCTCTCACTTCTCTCTCTCTCTCCCCTTTCCCCCCTCTTCTCCCCCCTCCCTCCCCTTCCCTCCCTCCCCCCCTCCCCCCCTCTCTGTGTAAAAGGTCACGAAGATACGCCTTGGCCACCATCGGAGCAGGAAAAGCTTTTCCCCTGCGGGGCACCACACGACCCGTTGCACGTGTCCAGAAAGTGCGACGTTGCGGCACTTTCCTCGCCCCAAAGGCGGGTTGGGGGCAGTGCTTCACCTCGAAGGCTTGGCCTGTCCCCTGATGGCAGTTCATTACTGTGCCCCGGCCAAAGACAATGATTTGCCGTTCTGGGGTGCCCACTTTCAAGGGTCAAAAATTTGAAAGGTTGGGATGTATCGATACAATGACAAACGACGGCACAGTGACAGCGGGCGCATCAACAGTTAGGTAATAAAAACAACCCCAATGACATCGCAGCAGCAGCGCAAGGGCAAAAAAACAACAAAAAAAACCGAAACGATAAAAACAACAACAGCAATAAAAGCAACGACAACAACGCAACCAAAAAGCAAAAACAGAACAAAAGCGAAACGACGACACTGCAGCCCCCGGGAACAACAGCCGAAAAATAACAACACAATAACAACACAACAACACCCAAACGATAATAACAACAGCGCAACAACGCAACGCAAAAACGCAACAACAGCAAAGACAAAAACGCAACAAAAACGACAACCAAACGCAGGGGAAAACAAACGAAACAAACAAAAACAACAAAACAGCAACCACAATCGTAGAGGGAAGTTTTCAAAAGGAAAGGATGACCCTCTCTCTTAAGACAACACTACAACAAAAAATGAAAACAACTAACAGTAACAAAAACAGCAATGGACAACGCAACAAAATCATATTTTACACAACAATAACACAACAATAGCAACAACAAAACAACAGAAACCACAATAGAGAGGGAAAGTTTTTGTAGGAAAAGGGTGAATCTCTCTCTTAAAGACAAACTCACAACAAATAAACAACAAAATAACAGAAAAAAAACACAACAAATTTACAAAAACAGCAATAAACTGCAGCAACAACGACGACGACAAAAAACGCAATAAAACAACAGCAACAACAACAAAAGTGAAGGAAGCTTTTTTAGGGAGAAATGGTCAACCTCTCCCCTTTAAGCCAAACTACTGTAATATCCCTCACTTCGGGTGAGCTATAAACCGAGGCCCGGTTTTCGAGCGCTCGCAAAAAATCTTTCACACCCTTAAAAAAGTTCCGCTTTTTGAAAGAACGCCATAGTTTCCCCGGGGGGAAGGGGTGGCAAAAATGACAAAAAAATGCATAAATGGGTCTTTGTTTGGTTTGTGTGATGTATATGTAGGTAGGGGTATTCTCTATCTCTCTTTATCTCTTTTATTCTTTTATCTCTCTCTCTTCTTTCTCTCTCTCTCTCTCCTCTCTCTTTTTATCTTCATTTCTATCTATTATTATCTATCTTCTATTATTATCTATTATTATTTATCTATCTATTATTTATTTCCCGGCTGTCTATTATCTATCTATTATACTCTCTTTATGATCAGTGACCCACCTACCCTTCCCACACCTACCTACCTACCAACCCACCCACTCCTACCCCTACCTACCTACCCACCTACCTACCCCCTACCCCTATTATTACCTACCTCGACCCACCTACTTTTCTGCCTACCCCACCTACCCACTACCTTTTCTTATCTATTATCTTCATCTATCTATTATTATTTCTATCATCTATCTATTCTCTATCTCTTATCTATTATCTATCTATTATTATCTATCTATTATCTATCTATCTATCACTATCTATCTATCTTCTATCTATCTTCCCGTAGTTGGTGACGTGAAGGCACCACCGAAGATTGACAACCCCTTCCCTCCACCCCCCCCCCCCCCTCCCCCCCCCCCCTCCCCCCCCCCCCCTCTCTCTCTCTCTCTCTCTCTCTCTCTCTCTCTCTCTTCTCTTTTCTCTCTCTCTCTTCTCTCTCTCTCTCTTCCACTCTCTCTCTGTGTTCTCCCTTTCCCGGGGTTTGTTGAGTTCTTGCCCCTGCCCTTTTTTGTTTTCTCCTGTCCCTTTATCATGGCACTGAAACAGGGGGAAGGGATAGTCAGTGGTAGAGCGCTAATTTCCCCCAGCAAATGTTAAGCAGCGTCGGCGTGGTTCCAATTTGGATGGGTGCCGTTTAGGGCCCCTTGGTATAGTCATTTTCCCCCGGGGAAAAAATGGGTATCTCCCCTCTTTAGGGTGGGAAGGTAAAAAAAAAAAAAAAAAACGGGGGGAGAGGGGGTGGGCGAACCCTCAACATGTGGCCGCTAGAGAAGCGAGGTTTCTGACGCCTTGTCCCTACGACCACACGGTTTTGGGAAACCCCTTTATTTATTTATTTATTTTTTTAAACAGACTTTTTTTTTTTTTAATCCGGGTTGGAAGGATACTGGGGAAGTTAAGGGACTGCAGTGGCCGCTTTCGTATTCCCCCAACCAGGAGCTGTCAGGTGGGGGCCTGGAAAAAATCAGGGGCTTTGCCTTCCCTTCAAAGGTTTCGTTCTTTTAGTTTTTTTTTTTTTTTTTTTTAACAACCCCCCCCCAAATTTAAATTCCCTTCCCTTAATCTTCTTTTTTAAATTTTTTTTTTTTTTTTTTAAACAACCCCTAAACCAATCAACTTCCCCCACTTTTCAAACTTTCTTCTTTTTTTTTTTTTTTTTTTTTTTTAATTCCCAAACCAATCAATTTCTCCTTCAATGTAAAACCATTTTTTTATTTTTTTAATTTTTTTTAATAACCCCAAACCCAATAAAACTTTCCTTCCACATATCAATATTTTTCTTTTTTTTTTTTTTTTTTTTTTTTTTTTTTTTTTTTTTTTTTTTTTACAAATTTTTGGAAAAATAGGGGTTTGCCTTACCCTTCAAAACGGTTTGTTCTTTTTGTTTCTTTTTAAAATCATAATTGAACCAAGGAAGGGGATTGAGTTGTGTAGACTGAAACCCAAAAAAGGGGGGGGATTGGTGGCCCTAGATTACGCCTTTTCGTCCTTTGGTTGGGTCTCTTTTTAAAAAGGGGTTTTCCCTGGAGTTCCCCCGGTCCGACCCCTTCCCCTAAAAAAAATTTTTCGGATAAGAACTTGACCGGACCCTGTGGCGAAGCCGCGAACTGTGTGAATGTTTAAACCCAAGCTTTTTTTTTGAGGGGTAGGTTATGTACCGGGGGGGAACGGAGCAGAATTGCAAAATGCACCACACGGGGACTGCTGAAAAATAGGACAGATTGTTATTCCTTTTCCTCAAATTAAAAAAAAAATTTGCCACTTAGTGATTTTGAGGTCCCTTGAATAAGCTATGTAGATTTTTTATATAAGCATTGTCAAAAAAAAAAAATTAAAAAAGTGGGGAAAAAAAATGATAAGAACAAAATAAAATAAAAAAACCATTTGTATACAAACAAACTCAGAAGGAAAGAAACAAACTGGGCCCCCTCCTTTCCTTGAGAATTACAACGAAAAAAAAAATCTATAGATTAGGAAACTCAACCCGTTAGTATGAAAAGAAAACTGAGATATGATCGTCTCATTGATTAATTAATTGATTGATTGGCTGATTCATCTATTCAATCACTCACACAGGCCTTTACTCA
>JASPKP010008240.1:10000-11796 GCA_030674155.1 Stramonita haemastoma | reverse complement strand
TGCCCTTACTACCCACAACCTTCCTCCAAAGTTATATGTGAGCAACCAAGTCATCAACAGTGACGTTTTTAGAGTTAATCATCTCATCATCGTCATCATCATCATCGTCATCGTCATCATCATCATCTCATCATCATCATCATCATCATCATGTAAAAAACAAATCGAAACCTTGCATTCAGCCTTTTCTTACAGATACAACCAAAAAACAATGAAAAGTATTAACGAATTCAAACTTACATACACACGCGAGCAGCACGCACAGTTGGGAAGATAGCCAAGTTTTTGCCCAGATGACATCTTTTTCCTCCCATGCTGCATTCCCTGTTCTGTTCCTGGCTCCTAGCTCTTTCCACAGTAGTCGTCGTAGTAGAAGTGCGTCGTCGTCGTCGTCGTCGTCGGAGCAAGTAGTATAGTAATAGTAGTAGTATAGTAGTATATAGTAGAAAGTATTAGTAGTAGTAGTAGTAGTAGTATAGTAGTAGTAGTATTTAGCAGCACAGCAGCAGAAGCAGCATAGTAGAGGCAACAGCAGCGGTATTTAGTAGTCGTAGTAGCAGCAGCAGCAACAATAGCAACAGTCGCAATAGCAGCAGTAGCAGAAGTGAAAGCAGCAGTAACAGCAGCAGCAGCAGAAAGTAGCAGCACAAAAGCAGCAGCAGTAGTAGAAGTAGAAGCAGTAGAAAGCAGCAGTAACAGAAGCAGCAGTAGAAGTAACAGTAGCAGAAGCAGTAGCAGCAGTAGTAGTAGCAGTAGCAGCAACAGCAGTAGCAGCAGCAACAGTAGTAGCAGCAGTAGCAATATGAGCATCAAAAAGCAGCAGAAGCAGTAACAGCAGCAGTAGCAGAAGTAGAAGCAGCAGCAGCAATAGCTTCAGCAGCCGCAACAGTAGTAGTAGCAGCAGCAACAGTAGCACCCAGCAGTAGCAGCATCAGTAGTAGAAGTAACAGTAGTAACAGCAGCAACAACAGTAAGTATTAGCAGCAGTAACAGCAGCAGCAGCAGAAGCAGCAGCAGCAACAACAGCAGTAGCAGGAGCAGAACTGCTGTACAGTAGCAGCATCAGAAGAAGCAGCAGCAGCAGCAACAGTAGCAGCAGTAGCAGCAGCAGTTGAGCAGCAGTAGCATTAGCAAAAGCAGCGGCAGTAGCAGGAACAGAAGCAGCAGCAGTAGCAGCAGAAGTGACAGCAGCAGCAGTAGCAGTAGCAGCAGTAGTAGCAGCAGCAGCATCAGTAGTAGTAGTAGCGGTAATATAGTAGTAGCAGCAATAGCAACAGTAATAGTAGCAGCAGCAGTAGCACAACAGTAGCAGCAGTAGTAGTACTAGCAACAGCAGCAGTAACAGCAGTAGAAGAAGCAGTAGCAGAAGCATAGCAGAAGCAGTAGCAGCAGCAGCAGCAGCAGCAGAAGTGACAGCAGGTTTTTGAAGTGTGCAGGACACAGAAGAGGGGGGGTCTCTTTGGGGTTTCTGGGGTGGATACTGTTTGCTGTATTCCTGTCGGATTGATTTTTTCTGCACACAGAGACTTTGGCATGTTTGTGTTTTAGGGAGTGCATGTGTTCGTGGTGTTGTGTTGTTTGTGGTGTGGTGTGGTGTGGTGTGTGGTGTGTGTTGTGTGTGTTGTGTGTGTGTGTGTGTGTTTGTGTGTGTGTGTGTGTGTGTGTTTGTGTGTGGTGTGTGAGAGAGAAGAAGAGAGAGAGGGGTGTTGTGTATGTGTTTGTGCGTGTGTGTTGTGTGTGTGTGTGTGTTGTGGGTGGTTGTGTGTGTGGTGTTTTGTGGTTTTGTTGGTGTGTGT
>JASPKP010008240.1:2500-5000 GCA_030674155.1 Stramonita haemastoma | reverse complement strand
ATCGTCGTCATCGTCGTCATCATCATCATCATCATCATCATCATCATCATCATCATCATCATCATCACATCATAACAGAGCTCCAATTATTGTATCATCGTTTGGCTGACAGCCTTTAGTCTCGGAAGACTATGGAGTCGCGCTCTAGGTGTTAATTCTGGCACAGCGTTGATTGTGGCTGGCCAGTCCGACACGGGAATGACAGACAGTCCCCATGGCAGAGGGCACAGATGAAGTCTGACGCTGGTCTGTCTGCCTGGTCTGCAGCCTTTCTTCTCATTCTCTTTGCCTCGTAGGCTAACCGCTGAGCAAGTGGTCTCTTAAAACTTGGAGAGATCTTTCTGCACCGTCTGTTATCATCGTATAACCCCTGAAAACAGAAACAAAAGCTGTCCTTAGTTCAGATCCTGCACACATGGTCCTCCTAAGTTAATACAATTGATGGAAATGTGCTGTATTATATTTGCACGCTGCTATGTGCACATCTCTTCCTTGAAAGAGATGGGAGGAACAACGTCAGCGAATGGGCAGGCCTAGAACTCAACAGAACCCGGAGAAAGGCAGAACAGAGAGAGGAATTGGAGGGAACTGGTTGTCAAGTCTTTGGGGTGCCCCCACGGTCGCCAGACAAAGGGATAGATAGATAGATAGATAGATAGATAGATAGATAGATAGATAGAGACAGACAGACAGACAGACAGACAGACAGACAGACAGACAGACAGATAAATAGATAAACAGATAGAAAGGTAGATAGATAGGTAGATAGATAGATAGGTAGGTACGTAGATAGAATAGATAGATAGATAGATAGATAGATAGATAGATAATAGATAATAGATAGATAGATAGATAGATAGATAGATAGATACATACATACATACATACATACATACATACATAGATAGATAGGTATATATATATATATATATGGAGAGAGAGATAGGTAGATAGATAGATAACAGACAGACAGACAGACAGACAGACAGACAGACAGACAGACAGACAGACAGATACAAACATACATAGATTAGATAGTTTGAAAAGATAGATAGAAAGATTAGATTAGATAGGTTAGATAGATAGGTCTATAGATCGATAGACAGACAGACAGACAAATAGAAAGAGAGAACAAGCAAGCTCGCTGTTGATTAGCATCACGATGAGTCACCGATTAAAGCCATAAATCCCAAATAGACCTGGAATTAAGAACCTGCGGTTTAATTTGGCTGGTGTCTGGCGACTGTTTTTTTTTTGGGGGGGGAGGGGGGGGGTAAACAACATGGCGACAAGCTGAAACAGAGTGATTGGCTGATAGTGAAGCCGTTCCCGCCCGATTTTGCTCACGTGAGGGAAAAGTGTGACGTGGTTGGGTTTTTTATGGCCTGGAATCGCCTCCGATAGAGGGGCTGTAAAGTGTTGCGCCAGATCAAAGATTGATGCTGGTAAATCGTGGAATATGATATGATGAGGCGTGTGTGTATCTGTATAGTTGTGATGTATTGGCTGCATTTTGATTTGATTTGATTTGATTTATTCTTTTATATCGAGGATAATGGATTAAGCACTCTTGTGCTTTTTTACGTCCATTCCCCGTGTGTATACAGTTTTGTAAATGTCATCTGTTCCCACCGGCACACGATGGCCTACTCTTACGAAGAGAGAGAGAGAGAGAGAGAGAGAGAGAGAGAGAGAGAGAGAAGAGAGGGGGGGGGGGGGGAGGGAGGAGGGAGAAGGAGAGAGAGAGAGAAGAGAGAGAGAGAGAGAGAGAGAGAGAGAAGAAGAGAGAAGAGGGGGGGGTGGGTATCTAATTTGATTCATTAGCTTTCGCTGAAAATTATATTAAAATGAAAACAAATATGAGAAAGTATTTCAACACGTAAGCATGCATTTTTATTTTACGGGAATCCACATGCGCCCTCTGTTTGTGTGTGTGTTGTGTGTGTGTGTGTGTGTGTGTGTGTGTGTGTGTGTGTGTGTGTGTGTGTGGTGTGTGTGTGGGGTGCGTGCGTGCGCACGCGTTTGCAAGCATGTTTACATGCATATTTGTGTGTGTGTGTGTGTGTTTTAGCTACATTACAAACTAGCATTTTATGAAGAGAAAGCAATACAAACTGAATAAGTGACAATTCTTTTTTCTTCACCTGTGTGTTTTGTGAAACGTTTTAAACAAGCTGACGGTATGAAGATACCAGAAGGTGGCCAACAATTTGTGAAGCAGTCTCCCTGCTCCCGTCATTACTATCCATCTCCGCTGCCACCCAACGTAAAGGAAAATGCATTCACATAAGAACAGCAAACAGTTTCAGGTATTAGGGACTCTGTTGTTATTTCCATTGATGATGGAAATAAATAGCATTCACTTAAGAACAGTCAACGATTTCAGGTATTAGGGACACGTTGTTGATGATGATGGAAAGATAATGCATTCATTTTAAGAACAGCAAACAGTTTTTAGCTATTAGGAACACTGTTGTTGTTGTCATTAATGAAGAAACGA
>JASPKP010008239.1:7500-10000 GCA_030674155.1 Stramonita haemastoma | reverse complement strand
AGATAGTAAGAGAGAAAGAAGAAAGAGGAAAAGAAAGAAGAAAGAAAGAAGAGAAAGAATAAAGGAAGGAAAGAAAGAAAGAAAGAAGAAAAAGAAAAAAGAAAAGAAAGAAAAGAAAGAGAAAGAAGAAAGAAAAGAAGGAAAGAGAAAGAAAGAAAGACAAGAAATGAAAGAGAAAAGAAATAAAGAAAGAAAAGAAAAAGAAGGAGATGAACAGGAAGAATATTAGATAGTAAACAAGTACAGAGACGTGCCAAACAATACAAAAAAAAAAACAAGGAAGTATCAGCCAAATTATTCCTTTTTTACATTTAGTTATCAAAGTCAGCACTTTCGCTTCACACACCACACACACACACACAACACACACACAACACCACCACACACACACACACACACACACACACACAAGCGCATGCACACACACACACTTTTTGGAAATTTTTAAAAGATTTTTTTTGGTCTAATTTGTTTGTTTTGTTATGTTTTTATGACTATGTATGCACATGTATATGTATTTTTAATGAATAGTTTAATAATTTAAAAAAACTGAAAAAAGAAACCAAGCCACTTCTTATTCAAATGTACTATCTGAAGATACTAAAAGTTTTACTTTACTTTGACTTTGTTTACACAGACACACACACACACATATGACATGTAATCCTCTTCAAAGCACCATCACTTTTTCCCCACACAAAGCAAAGTATATATTTTCATAACACATGAACAAAATGGGCAGGTTTAATTTTTGTCTAAAGCGAAACTTAGACACTAGACTAAAAGAGGTTGTCTGGGTGTTAGTCTTTCGGATGAGTCGATAAACCGATTTGTCATGTGCATTGTGCATTTAACACGAGTAAAAACCAGCCTAGGGTAATAACAAAGTCATCCCTGGAAAAAATGTAGAAAAAAACTCCCACAGGGAATCATATAAAAAGAAAAAATATAAACACTTTGTGGCATTCTCTTGTGGCGACGCATTCTCCCCGGGGAGAGGAGCCCAAATTTCACGCAACATATCTTTACAGTACAGTACAGACACGAAAGCAAAGAGAGTGAAGATATTAACAACGATGCGAACAGTTAGGGGCAAGGAAACGTGCCTTGTCGTGTTCCTATCCTTCACGAACGCTAAATCTGAGAAGCTCACACATAGTTTAACTTGCCATCTTTAGAACAAGCACGGCATACAACGCATTTTTGGTCTAGTTTTACCTCTTTTTTCTTCTCTTTTTGTCTGTGTCTTTTTTTCACATTTTTGAAGTAAAATTCTCAGTGCCAGACAACTGTAAACTGTTGACAGTGTGTCCAATATATCGTAGCAGTTTTATGTTTCATTGACGTGCTGATCTTGTTGTCTTTGTGATTTGCTGTTTTCGCCAAAGTAAAAGGGGAACAACTGTATTCTCTGTCTCTGTATACTGTTTGAACAGAGCAGAAAAGCCCAGTAGCTACAGTGTCCACTTATCTGTTGGCAAAGTGAGGTCGTCAGTTCGAGTCTCCGCTCAGACGTCCCTTCTCAGGGGAAGGCTTTCTGTCTATTTGTTTCTCTACCGCCTCATGTCAAGGCACATTTCTCGGCGTGACATTCAGGCTGTTTTCCCTGGACAGAATGCGTCACCACAAGAGCAGCACCACCCATTTTTATCTATTTTTTAAATTATTTTTTTCTACAAAATTGTGCTAAGGACAACTCTCTTGTTGCCGTGGGTTTTCTTACATTCACTGAATATGTATTGTAAACGGAACCTCGATTTATCATCTTATCTGAAAGATTAGCATCCAGTTCACCACTCAAAGTCTATGTGAATAGGAAGAGTCGGGGGTCGGTAGGGGGGGGGGGGGGGGTTGGACACAAACTGGGATCGAACCCGCATTTCTTTCTTTCTAGGCAGGGACCTTACCTGTAGACACCCATTCAACCATGGAGCTGACAGGGGTACCGACTCTTCTTTCTTCAAAATAACTACACGAGTACGTCCATGAACCCACTTCTCATGCCGAAACAGAAACCAAGTAGCTGCTGCTCCTTCCTGCTGATGCTTCTACTGCTGCCGATGATGATGATGATGATGAGGAGGAGGAGGAGGAGGAGGAGGAGGAGGATAAGAAGGAGAATGATGATGATGATGATGGTGGTGATGAGATGATGATGATGACGACGATAGGGAGGAGGATAAAGAGCAGGAAAAGAAAGAGTATTCTTGGTAAAGATTCAGGTCAGGATAAGAGGATTTAACCACAAAAAGAGTAGAAAAGAAAAATTAACAACAAAAACCCACACCGCATACAGATATTAAATTGAAATGATTTTTTTCTGCCTTTATTTCACAAGATATGATCTGCTTGCTGTGCCAAAATATTCTCCAAAACGAGAGGCAAGACAGGAATCTCTCTCTCTCTCTCTCTCTCTCTCTCTCTCTCTCTCTCTCTCTCTCTCTCTCTCTCTCTCTCTCTCTAACAGTTACTGTATTTCCCATATTTGTGTAACTTTTGA
>JASPKP010008238.1:2500-7500 GCA_030674155.1 Stramonita haemastoma | reverse complement strand
ACAAGACAGACAGACAGACAGACAGACGGACGGACGGACGGACGGACGGACGGACGGACGGACGGACGGACGGACGGACGGACAGACAGACAGACAGACATACAGACAGACAGAGCGAGACAGAGAAACAGTGACAGAGAAACAGTGACAGAGTCAGACGGACACACACACCACACACACACACACACACACACACACACACACACACACACACACACACACACACAAAAAACCACACACACACACACACACACACACACACACACACACACACACACACACACACACACACACACCACACACCACACACACACACACACACAGAAAATAGTGTTTTTAGACAGATGGAGAGAGACAGGCAGGCAGGCAGGCAGGCAGGCAGACAGACAGACAGACAGACAGACAGACAGACAGACAGACAGACAGACAGACAGACAGACAGACAGACAGAATAAGAGGAGCTGGTTTCAAGGTGTAGTACTACCCGATTAAACCTGAAGAAGTAATGGGGGGGGAGAAAATCAATCCCAAGAATAGGACCGTGAAGTTTTTGAGAGGACTCTCTCGCTCTGAAATTTAATATTGATGATGGATAGCACAGACGAAACTTATCCTATCAATATCATTTGCAACACTATTCATATAGCTACGGGGACGGGATAGCTCAGTGGTCAGAGCACTCGCTCCCCCCCCCCCCCCCACCCCAAACTTAAAGGTTCAGCAACATTTGAACGTTGCTACCAGAGATAGGTGACCGTTGTTTGCGCGCCTTGGTTTCAATATAGTCCCACAGTTCCACCCAGGGGACGGGATAGCTCAGTGGTCAGAACACTCGCTCCACCCCCCCCCCCCCCCAAAAAAAAAAAAAACAACAACAACTAAATGTTCAGCAACATTTGAGCGTGGCTAGGCCTACCAAGCGAATAGGTGACCGTTGTTTGCGCGCCTTGGTTTCCATATAGTCCCACAGTTCCACCCAGGGGACGGGATAGCTCAGTGGTCAGAGCGCTCGCTTTCTCCCCAGTCAAGTTAAGCAGTGTTGAACGTGGTTACCACTTGGATGGGTGACCGTTTGCGCGCCTTGGCTTCAGCACAGTCGACCCCCCCCCCCCCCCCCCAGTTCACCCAGCTGTAAATGGGTACCTTCCCTCTTTAGGGTCAGGGAAGGTAAAGCAGCGAGGGAGAGGAGATGGGCGCCACCCTCAATATGCTGGCCCCTAGAGAAGCTGAGGTCTCTGATGCCTCGCTCCCCTACGACCACATAGGTTATGGGACACCTTTACTTTTTTTACGTTTATTTACCACATATTTTAATACAGGAACCCTGACTTTAAGGAACACTGTAGCCAGGTGGGTATAACCGTTTAATTTCCACACCTGTGTGTCCCTGAAGTTGTGGGTTTGAATCTCGGAAAATGCGTTTTGTGAATTAAGGGGGAATTAATAATGATCACTCACATCAACTCAGAGTGCAATCCTGCCAGTGCCTTACTTCATTAATACACTGTTTGTGTGCATACGCATTCATTAAAGGTCAAAACACGCACGTTGGAGATCGTGTAACTCTTGTCAGCATTTTGGTAGGTTATGGAAGCATAAACATACCCAGCATGCACATTGTACCTGGAGAGGAATGAGCTCCGCCGGGTTCAACATGGGCTGGAAATTTCAATACTCTATCCCGATGACTTCTGAAAGACATGCATGAGGGAGAGAAGAAAAAAACTCAACGTGGTATGGGTAGTCTATCTCATTTTTTAGTTTGATTTTTTATTTTGTTCCTCGGCTAGAGCTCCGAGGTTTACCAAAGGTGAGACTTTGTCGTATGCGACCGTCCCTCACCCCTCCCACCCCACACGCACCCTCCAACCCCAAACCCAACCATTTAGGTACACATCTTCTGACATGGGGAATGGTGTCTGAACACGACACTTGCGTTCATTTATTTTTTGAATTTTTGCCATCTGTTCCCACAAGCACAAAATGGCCTACTCTTCTGAAAGGCGAAACGTTGTTCTGCGTGCATTCGCTCACGGGGCCTCGGTTTATATAGTCTCATCCCAAGGACTTTGACATTCAGGTTGATTTTCTTGTCAAAACTGGGAAGAAGGGGCAAGGCTGGGAATGGAACCCGGAATCTCACAGTTTACTTGTTAGGCAGGTGAACGTCTTAACCGTCCTGCCACCGTCCTTCCTTTTCAGTATATCTTTTGATTCATATTTTTAAAAATGTCTTTATTTATCTCAGAAAATCCTATTATTCCTTATAGTTGACTTTTCTCACAATCTCTTCCATCTTAAAAATAGAATGATCATCATGCACGCACATGCATATTATATGTATATCTGTGTGCGTGTTTGAACACATCGACCTGCGCGTGTGCGTAGGCTTGCGTGCGTGCGTGTGTGCGAGTACGACTGTGTGTGTGTTGTAATTGTGTGTGTGTGTGTGTGTGTGTGTGTGTGTGTGTGTGTGTGTGGTGTGTGTGTGTGTGTGTGTGTGTGTGTGTGTGTATGTCTGTGTGTCTGTCTGTCTCTGTGTGTGTGTGTGTGTGTGTCTGTCTGTCTGTCTATCTGTCTGTCTGTCTGTCTGTCTGTGTCTGTGTCTGTGTGTGTGTGTGTTTTGTGTCTGTGTCTGTGTCTGTTTCTATGTGTGTGTGTCTCTCTCTGTCTGTGTGTCTATGTGTGTGCGTGCGTGTGTGTCTGTGTGTGTCTGTGTGTGTCTGTGTGTGTCTGTGTCTGTGTGTGTGGGATGGGTTTGTATACCTGCACGTACGGATGAACGCATACAATCATGTGATGACAGGGAGCTGTCGGACTCTATGTCGTTTTTACACGCTTTATCTGATCCAGAGAATAATACTGAAAACACTGTGCAGGCTGTGAGTGGCTATGGTCTCTGAAATCATGTCCTGTCTGTAATTATCACCTCATTTTCCCTTCCTGGGGGCGGGATAGCTAAGTGGTCAGAGCCCTCGCTTTCCCCCAGTCAAGTTATTAAGCAGCGTTGAGCGTGGTTACCACTTGGATGGGTGACCGTTTGCGCGCCTTGGCTTCAGTACAGTCCCCCCCCCCCCCAGTTCACCCAGCTGTAAATGGGTACCTGCACTCTTTATGGTCAGGGAAGGTAAAGCAGCGAGGGAGAAGAGATGGGCGCCGCCCTCAACATGCTGGCCCCTAGAGAAGCTGGGGTCTCTGACACCTCGCCCCCCTACGACCGCCTAGGTTATGGGACACCTTTACCTTTACCTTTTACCTTTCCCTTTTCATGACATCAAACGCTCAATGCCATGATAAAGTACAATAATGTAACTATTGTTGTTTTCCATGTTTATACAGAAATTTGGCTGCATCGTATGAACTTAAAGCTGGCAGAATTGAATTCAGTGGGCGCCTTTTCTTTTCTGGTGTGGAGATTATTCTGAACATAAAACAATTTGTGAATACGAATAAATTTAACTAAATCGATGCATGTTCTACTTTATTTTCGTCTGTTTTGTTTGTTTGAAAATTTTTGTGATAAAATAACAACGATATAAAAGATTATGCCATCATCCATTTTATTTCCAGCTGTTACTGGATTCAAGTGGCTTTCTTAAAAGCAGGGTCTTCTTTTCTCATGACCAGGATTGTCGTAGAGGAGACATGAGAGACGATTCTGCAGCCAGCCGTCGCCATCCAGCCCTGTCCTCCGCCTTCCGAATAAGTGTTGGACTGTCCAGGTGGGTCCACTCCTTGATGTTATCCATCCAGCTTTTGGTTTGTCTGCCTCGGCGTCTGCCACCTTCTAGCGTTCCTTGTAGGACTGTCTTGGGGAGGGTGTTGTGGCGTGTGACATGGCCGAACCATGCCAGCTTCCTTTTCTTGACAGTGGCTAGTAGGGGTTCCTGAGGGACAGCCATCAGTGCGACTTGACTTCGCACATAGGTGTTTGTTTTCCTATCCTTCCAGGAAATTCCAAGCAGTCGCCTGAAGCATTTTGTCTCGAACGTCTGGATCCGCTTGGTGGTTTCAGCGGTCATTGTCCAACTTTCGCAGCCGTAAAGCAAGATGGAGATGACCAGGGATCTGAACAATTTGACCTTTGTTTTGAAGCTGATGTCGTTGCTTCTCCATATCTTGTTCAGTTTTACTATAGCTGATGTTGCCATGGCTAGCCTGGTCTTGATCTCTGTGGTGGAGCATCCATCTTTCGTGAGGGTAGAGCCAAGATATTTGAAAGCGTCTACTTTTTCCAGTTGCTGGCCATTCATGTAGATCTGTGCTGTGGTGTCGTTTGCACTGTTGACCATTACTTTACTCTTTTCTGTGCTGACTTCCATCCCATAATTTTTTATGCGCCTGCTCTGTCTACCAGTCTGTTGGTAAGAAGCAGGGTAAATGAGTTCAAATTTAAACTGTTTTTGAGCGCACTTTTGGTTTCAGTCAGCACTTGATTTGTGTGCGTGCAACATGCATCTCAATATTCCTGTATGCTTGTGAGTCATGGACCCTCACAGCAGATCTGGAGAGGAGAATACAGCCCACAGAGATGAGATGCTTTCGCAGACCACTTGGCATCTCTTACAAAGACCACATTACTAACGAGGAAGTGAGAATTAGAATCGGTCAAGCCATCGGGCCCTTTGAAGATCTCCTGACCACAGTCAAAAAACGCAAACTGAAGTGGTATGGGCACGTCGCAAGATCAACAGGGCTTGCCAAGACAAATTCTGCAAGGAACTGTGCAAGGCGGGAGAAGGAGAGGCAGAGGCAGAGAAAGAGATGGGAGGACAACATCCGAGAGTGCACGGGCCTCAGGCTGAGTGATACCCTGAGAAAGGTAGAGGACAGAGGGAAATGGAGAGAGCTGGTTGCGAGGTCTTCCGTGGCGCCCCTACGGTCTAAACAGACTATGGGATAGAAAAAGAAGAACATGCATGTATGGGTGTACATCATGATATGGCCAAGGTCTGGACAAAGCTTGTGAGATGTTCTGCTGAAATTTCCCCCCTCTTTCC
>JASPKP010008237.1:0-11797 GCA_030674155.1 Stramonita haemastoma | reverse complement strand
CCCCCCCCCCCTCCCGTCGCGCTGCCCCTCCCCCCCCGCCCCCCCCCGCCCCCCTCCCCCCCCCCCCCCTCCCCCCCCCCCCCCCCCCCCCCTCCCGTCCTCCCCTCCCCCCCCCCCCCTCCGTCCCCCCCCCCCCACCCCCCCCCCCCCCCTCCCGCACCCCCCCCCTCGCCCCCCTCCGGCCCCCCCCTCCGGCCCCCCCCCCCGCCCCGATCCCCCCCCCCCCCCCGGGGCTGTGTGCAGGCTGGGTCTTTTGGCTCCCGCTGGCCCCCGGGATCCGGCCCTTGCCCCCCGCCCCTCCCCACTCCCCCCCCCACCCCGGGCCCCCCGGCCCCTCCACCCCCCCCCCCCCCCCCTCCCCCCCCCGCCGGGCCCCCCCCCCCCACCCCCGGCCCCCCCCCCCCACCCCCCTCCCCCCCCCCCCCCGTTGAGCGGCCACCCCCGAGGGGGGCGGGAGGGCCCCCACCTGCCCCCCGCCCCCCTCCCCCGCCCCCGGCCCCCTCCACCCCCCCGTCCCCCCCCCCGGCCGGCCCTCCGCACGCCCGCCGCCCGCCCTCCCCCCCCCGCCTCCCACCCCCACCCCCCGGGAGGGGGGGGGACCGGACGCTCCCCCCCCCCCCCCCCCGCCTGCCCGCGCCCCCCCCCCCCCTGCGCCACTCCCCCGAACTCCCCCCCCGGGACCCCACCCCCCCCGCCCCTCCCCCCCCGCCACCTCGACGCCCGCCCCCCACGCCACCCCCCCCGAGGGCGGTGCCCCCGCCCCCTCCCCCTCCCCCCCCCTCCCCGCCCCCCCGAGGGGGACGCCCGTGCCGGGGTGACGCACGCCCGCTGGCCTCCACCCCGCCCCCGCCACCGCCCCCCCCCCCGGAAGGGGGCGGCCCTCTGTGGTGGGTCGCGTTGGGGGCGGACCCCCGGGGGCCCCCCCCCGTTTGGGGGAGGGCCCCCCCGGGGGGTCGGCCCCCCCTCCCCCCCGGGGCTGGGGGGCGGGGGACCCCCCCCCCCCCCCCCCCGCCCCGCCCCCCCTCACTCCCCCCGGGCGGGCGGGGGGAGAGGGGGAAGGGAAGGAGGACCCGGAAAAAAATCGGAAACCCCCGCCCCCGGCCGGCCGAAGGGGGGAAGGGAGGGGCGCCGCCCCGCCCGAAAAGACGGGCCCTGCCCTCCCCCGCCGCGGGAAGGCCCCGATCCCGGATCCCCCACTCCCCCACCCACCGCCCCCCGCCCCCCCCCCCCCCCCCCCCCCTCCCCATCCCTCCCCTCCCCCGGGCCGAGGGCGGGCCGCGACGCCTCCCGCCCCCGTCCCCCCCCCCCCCCCCCCCCCCCCCGGCCCCCCCCCCCCCCCCGCCCCCCCCCCCGGCGCGAGGGGGGCCCCCCGGGGCGGGGCGGGGGGGAAGGAAAGGGGGTCGGGAGCGGGAGCGAAACGGGCGGGGGGGGGGGGCACCCCCCCCCGCCCCCCCGGGGGCCCCGGGGCCCCGGGGGGGGGGGGGGGGGGGGGGGGGTGGGGGAGAAGGCGGGGGGGGATCCCCGGTGGGGGGGGGGTCCCCGGGGGGGGTGGGGGGGGGGGGGGGGGGGGTGGGGCGGAGAAACGCGCGGGGGGGGGGGCGGGAGAGCGCCGGGCCCCCGAGGGGGGAAAGAGGGGGGGGGGGGCGAAGAAGGGGGCCAGCCCCCTCCCCGGAGGAGCGGGAGGGGGGGGGGGCCGGGGCGGGGGAGAAAACGAGGGGGAACCCGGTGGGCGGGGGAAGGGGGGAAAAGGGGGAGGCGAAACGGAAAGGGGGGCGGCGAGAGAGAGGGGGGGGGGCGGTGGGGGGGGGGGGCCCGGAACCAGGAGAGGTGAGGAGGGGGAGGAGGGGGGAGGCGAGGGAAAAAAGACGGCGGAAGAACGAGGAAAGGAGGGGAGGAAGGGGCGAAGAAGGGGGACGACGGGGGCAGGAGGAAAAAAAACCGGCGACCCGAACGAAAAAAACCGACCGACAAAAAAAACGGCTCGGTCGTTTTTGGTTTGCTGCTTTTGCTGCTTGCGTTTTGCGTTGCTCCCGTTCTTCACACCACATCCCTTTGGGTCAATGCTCTCTTTAGCTTTATTCCATGGGGGAGGGTGCGGCGCCTGGGGTATGCCATATGCGCTGTGCGTTGCCGGGCGCTTCGCGCGCGTTCGCTGGTTTTGTGTTTAGTGTTATGTTTGGTGTGTTGTTGGTGGTTTGGGTGTGCTTACCTGTGTTATGTGTTGTGTGTGTGTTAGTGTGGGGTTTTTGTTTTTTTTTTATTTTTTTTTTTTTTTTTTTATATTTTTTTTTTTTTTTTTTTGTTTATTTTTTTTTTTTTTTTTTTGATTTGTTTTTGTTTGTTAGGGCCGTTTGGTTTGGGGCGCCCAGTGTTTGTTCGTGTTTCGATGTTCCGTGCCTTCCCGCTGACGACCCGCGTGTGGTGGATCGGGGGGGACACCCCCTGGCAGGTATTGGCCCTGGTTTCATGATATTGTAGGAAATTAGTATTGGATGTGTGTTCTAGGGGTGGTTTTTGTGTACACTGTACCATGTTTCTTGGCGCCAAACTTGGCTATGTATAGGCGGGGTTGCCATCTTCGGGGCCGTGGTGTCGCCACAATTCCTAGTGCCACACGCGTCGGAAATGTTGTAAAGTGTGTCTGCATAGTGTAGAACACGGTCCTGGTGCCCCGGGGTCTGAACTGCGGAAACGCGCGGGCGGCAAGGGCCCGAAAACGGCGTTTGCGTCACACACATCCTTGGTCAATGCTTCTTTAGCTTATTCATGGGAGGCTGGGTATGCATGCGCGCGTGCGCGCGTTCGCTGGTGTTTGTGTGTGCGGTTTTTTTGTGTTTGGGCGTGTGGAGGACACCCTGCAGATTGCCCTGGTGCATGATATTGTAGGAAATTAGTATTGGATGTGTGTTCTAGGGGTGGTTTTTGTGTACACTGTACCATGTTTCTTGGCGCCAAACTTGGCTATGTATAGGCGGGGTTGCCATCTTCGGGGCCGTGGTGTCGCCACAATTCCAGTGCCACACGCGTCGGAAATGGTTGTAAAGGTGTCTGCATAGTGTAGAACACGGTCCTGGTGCCCCGGGGTCTGGAACTGCGGAACGCGCGGGCGGCAAGGGCCAAAAGGCGTTTGCGTCACACCATCCCTTGGTCAATGCTTCTTTAGCTTATTCATGGAGGCTGGTATGCATGCGCGCGTGCGCGCGTTCGTGGTGTTTGTGTGTGCGGTTTTTTTGTGTTTGGGCGTGTGGAGGACACCCTGCAGATTGCCCTGTGCATGATATTGTAGGAAATTAGTATTGGATGTGTGTTCTAGGGGTGTTTTTGGTACACTGTCCTGTTTCTTGGCGCCAAACTTGGCTATGTATAGGCGGGGTGCCATCTTCGGGGCCGTGGTGTCGCCACAATTCCAGTCCACACGCGTCGGAAATGTTGTAAAGTGTGTCTGCATAGTGAGAACACGGTCTGGTGCCCCGGGGTCTGGAACTGCGAAACGCGCGGGCGGCAAGGGCCCGAAACGGCGTTTGCGTCACACACATCCCTTGGTCAATGCTTCTTTAGCTTATTCATGGGAGGCTGGGTATGCATGCGCGCGTGCGCGCGTTCGCTGGTGTTTGTGTGTGCGGTTTTTTGTGTTTGGGCGTGTGGAGGACACCCTGCAGATTGCCCTGGTGCATGATATTGTAGGAAATTAGTATTGGATGTGTGTTCTAGGGGTGGTTTTTGGTACACTGTACCATGTTTCTTGGCGCCAAACTTGGCTATGTATAGGCGGGGTTGCCATCTTCGGGGCCGTGGTGTCGCCACAATTCCAGTGCACACGCGTCGGAAATGTGGTAAAGTGTGTCTGCATAGTGTAGAACACGGTCCTGGTGCCCCGGGGTCTGGAACTGCGGAAAACGCGCGGGCGGCAAGGGCCGAAACGGCGTTTGCGTCAACACACATCCCTTGGTCAATGCTTCTTTAGCTTATTCATGGTAGGGCTGGGTATGCATGCGCGCGTGCGCGCGTTCGCTGGTGTTTGTGTGTGCGGTTTTTTGTGTTTGGGCGTGTGGAGGACACCCTGCAGATTGCCCTGGTGCATGATATTGTAGGAAATTAGTATTGGATGTGTGTTCTAGGGGTGGTTTTTGTGTACACTGTACCATGTTTCTTGGCGCCAAACTTGGCTATGTATAGGCGGGTGTTGCCATCTTCGGGGCCGTGGTGTCGCCACAATTCCAGTGCCACACGCGTCGGAAATGTTGTAAAGGGTGTCTGCATAGTGTAGAACACGGTCCTGGTGCCCCGGGGTCTGGAACTGCGGAAACGCGCGGGCGGCAAGGGCCCGAAAACGGCGTTTGCGTCACACACATCCCTTGGTCAATGCTTCTTTAGCTTATTCATGGAGGCTGGGTATGCATGCGCGCGTGCGCGCGTTCGCTGGTGTTTGTGTGTGCGGTTTTTTTGTGTTTGGGCGTGTGGAGGACACCCTGCAGATTGCCCTGGTGCATGATATTGTAGGAAATTAGTATTGGATGTGTGTTCTAGGGGTGGTTTTTGCGTACACTGTACCATGTTTCTTGGCGCCAAACTTGGCTATGTATAGGCGGGGTTGCCATCTTCGGGGCCGTGGTGTCGCCACAATTCCAGTGCCACACGCGTCGGAAATGGTTGTAAAGTGTGTCTGCATAGTGTTAGAACACGGTCCTGGTGCCCCGGGGTCTGAACTGCGGAAAACGCGCGGGCGGCAAGGGCCCGAAAACGGCGTTTGCGTCACACACATCCCTTGGTCAATGCTTCTTTAGCTTATTCATGGGAGGCTGGGTATGCATGCGCGCGTGCGCGCGTTCGCTGGTGTTTGTGTGTGCGGTTTTTTGTGTTTGGGCGTGTGGAGGACACCCTGCAGATTGCCCTGGTGCATGATATTGTAGGAAATTATTATTGGATGTGTGTTCTAGGGGTGGTTTTTGCGTACACTGTACCATGTTTCTTGGCGCCAAACTTGGCTATGTATAGGCGGGGTTGCCATCTTCGGGGCCGTGGTGTCGCCACAATTCCAGTGCCACACGCGTCGGAAATGGTTGTAAAGGTGTGCAAAAAAAAAAAAAAAAAAAAAAAAAAAAAAAAAAAAAAAAAAAAAAAAAAAAAAAAAAAAAAAAAAAAAAAAAAAAAAAAAAAAAAAAAAAAAAAAAAAAAAAAAAAAAAAAAAAAAAAAAAAAAAAAAAAAAAAAAAAAAAAAAAAAAAAAAAAAAAAAAAAAGGGGGGGGGGGGGGGGGGGGGGGGGGGGGGGGGGGGGGGGGGGGGGGGGGGGGGGGGGGGGGGGGGGGGGGGGGGGGGGGGGGGGGGGGGGGGGGGGGGGGGGGGGGGGGGGGGGGGGGGGGGGGGGGGGGGGGGGGGGGGGGGGGGGGGGGGGGGGGGGGGGGGGGGGGGGGGGGGGGGGGGGGGGGGGGGGGGGGGGGGGGGGGGGGGGGGGGGGGGGGGGGGGGGGGGGGGGGGGGGGGGGGGGGGGGGGGGGGGGGGGGGGGGGGGGGGGGGGGGGGGGGGGGGGGGGGGGGGGGGGGGGGGATGTGTGTTTAGGGGTGGTTTTTGCGTACACTGTACCATGTTTCTTGGCGCCAAACTTGGCTATGTCATAGGCGGGGTTGCCATCTTCGGGGCCGTGGTGTCGCCACAATTCCAGTGCCACACGCGTCGGAAAATGGTTGTAAAGGTGTCTGCATAGTGTAGAACACGGTCCTGGTGCCCCGGGGTCTGCAACTGCGGAAACGCGCGGGCGGCAAGGGCCCGAAAACGGCGTTTGCGTCACACACATCCCTTGGTCAATGCTTCTTTAGCTTATTCATGGGAGGCTGGGTATGCATGCGCACGTTGCGCGCGTTCGCTGGTGTTTGTGTGTGCGGATTTTTTGTGTTTGGGCGTGTGGAGGACACCCTGCAGATTGCCCTGGTGCATGATATTGTAGGAAATTATATTGGATGTGTGTTCTAGGGGTGGTTTTTGTGTACACTGTACCATGTTTCTTGGCGCCAAACTTGGCTATGTATAGGCGGGGTTGCCATCTTCGGGGCCGTGGTGTCGCCACAATTCCAGTGCCACACGCGTCGGAAATGATTGTAAAGTGTGTCTGCATAGTGTAGAACACGGTCCTGGTGCCCCGGGGTCTGGAACTGCGGAAACGCGCGGGCGGCAAGGGCCCGAAAACGGCGTTTGCGTCACACACATCCCTTGGTCAATGCTTCTTTAGCTTATTCATGGGAGGCTGGGTATGCATGCGCGCGTGCGCGCGTTCGCTGGTGTTTGTGTGTGCGGTTTTTTTGTGTTTGGGCGTGTGGAGGACACCCTGCAGATTGCCCTGGTGCATGATATTGTAGGAAATTAGTATTGGATGTGTGTTCTAGGGGTGGTTTTTGCGTACACTGTACCATGTTTCTTGGCGCCAAACTTGGCTATGATAGGCGGGGTTGCCATCTTCGGGGCCGTGGTGTCGCCACAATTCCAGTGCCACACGCGTCGGAAATGGTTGTAAAGTGTGTCCTGCATAGTGTAGAACACGGTCCTGGTGCCCCGGGGTCTGGCAACTGCGGAAACGCGCGGGCGGCAAGGGCCCGAAAACGGCGTTTGCGTCACACACATCCCTTGGTCAATGCTTCTTTAGCTTATTCATGGGAGGCTGGGTATGCATGCGCGCGTGCGCGCGTTCGCTGGTGTTTGTGTGTGCGGTTTTTTGTGTTTGGGCGTGTGGAGGACACCCTGCAGATTGCCCTGGTGCATGATATTGTAGGAAATTAGTTATTGGATGTGTGTTCTAGGGGTGGTTTTTGCGTACACTGTACCATGTTTCTTGGCGCCAAACTTGGCTATGTATAGAATGCGGAAGCGCGGGCGGAAGGGCCGAAACGGCGTTTGCGTACACACATCCTTGGTCAATGCTTCTTAGCTTATTCTGGGAGGCTGGGTATGCATGCGCCGTGCGCGCGTTCGTGGGTTTGTGTGTGCGGTTTTGTGTTTGGGCGTGTGGAGACACTGCAGATTGCCTGGGCATGATATTGTAGGAAATTATATTGGATGTGTGTTCTAGGGGTGGTTTTTGCGTACACTGTACATGTTTCTTGGCGCCAAACTTGGCTTAGGCGGGGTTGCATCTTCGGGGCGTGGTGTCGCCACAATTCCAGTGCCACGCGTCGGAAATGGTTGTAAAGGTGCTGCATAGTGTGAACACGGTCTGGTGCCGGGGTCTGAACTGCGAACGCGCGGGCGGCAAGGGCCCGAAACGGCGTTTGCGTCACACACATCCTTGGTCAATGCTTCTTTAGCTTATTCATGGAGGCTGGGTATGCATGCGCCGTGCGCGCGTTCGCTGGTGTTTGTGTGTGCGGTTTTGTGTTTGGGCGTGTGGAGGAACCTGCAGATTGCCTGGTGCATGATATGTAGGAATTATATTGGATGTGTGTTTAGGGGTGGTTTTGGTACACTGTCCATGTTTCTTGGGCCAAACTTGGCTATGATAGGCGGGTTGCCATCTTCGGGGCGTGGTGTCGCCACAATTCAGTGCCACGCGTCGAAATGGTTGTAAGGGTCTGATAGTGTGAACAGTCCTGGTGCCGGTCTGAACTGCGGAAACGCGCGGGCGGCAAGGGCCCGAAACGGCGTTTGCGTCACACACATCCCTTGGTCAATGCTTCTTTAGTTATTCATGGGGGCTGGGTATGCATGCGCCGTGCGCGCGTTCGCTGGTGTTTGTGTGTGCGGTTTTTGTGTTGGGCGGTGGAGGACACCCTGCAGATTGCTGGTGCTGTATTGTAGGAAATTTATTGGTGTGTGTTCTAGGGGTGGTTTGTACACTGTACCTGTTTCTTGGCGCCAACTTGGCTTGATAGGCGGGGTTGCCTCTTCGGGGCCGTGGTGTCGCCACAATTCCAGTGCCACACGCGTCGGAAATGGTTGTAAAGGTGTCCTGCATAGTGTAGAACACGGTCCTGGTGCCCGGGGTCTGAACTGCGGAAACGCGCGGGCGGCAGGGCCGGAAAAACGGGGCGTTTGCGTCACACACACATCCCTTGGTCAATGCTTCTTTAGCTTATTCATGGGAGGCTGGGTATGCATGCGCGCGTGCGCGCGTTCGCTGGTGTTTGTGTGTGCGGTTTTTTTGTGTTTGGGCGTGTGGAGGACACCCTGCAGATTGCCCTGGTGCATGATATTGTAGGAAATTAGTATTGGATGTGTGTTCTAGGGGTGGTTTTTGCGTACACTGTACCATGTTTCTTGGCGCCAAACTTGGCTATGTATAGGCGGGGTTGCCATCTTCGGGGCCGTGGTGTCGCCACAATTCCAGTGCCACACGCGTCGGAAATGGTTGTAAAGTGTGTCTGCATAGTGTAGAACACGGTCCTGGTGCCCCGGGGTCTGGAACTGCGGAAACGCGCGGGCGGCAAGGGCCCCGGGAAAACGGCGTTTGCGTCCACACACATCCCTTGGTCAATGCTTCTTTAGCTTATTCATGGGAGGCTGGGTATGCATGCGCGCGTGCGCGCGTTCGCTGGTGTTTGTGTGTGCGGTTTTTTGTGTTTTGGGCGTGTGGAGGACACCCTGCAGATTGCCCTGGTGCATGATATTGTAGGAAATTAGTATTGGATGTGTGTTCTAGGGGTGGTTTTTGCGTACACTGTACCATGTTTCTTGGCGCCAAACTTGGCTATGTATAGGCGGGGTTGCCATCTTCGGGGCCGTGGTGTCGCCACAATTCCAGTGCCACACGCGTCGGAAATGGTTGTAAAGTGTGTCTGCATAGTGTAGAACACGGTCCTGGTGCCCCGGGGTCTGGAACTGCGGAAACGCGCGGGCGGCAAGGGCCCGAAAACGGCGTTTGCGTCACACACATCCCTTGGTCAATGCTTCTTTAGCTTATTCATGGGAGGCTGGGTATGCATGCGCGCGTGCGCGCGTTCGCTGGTGTTTGTGTGTGGCGGTTTTTTGTTGTTTGGGCGTGTGGAGGACACCCTGCAGATTGCCCTGGTGCATGATATTGTAGGAAATTATTATTGGATGTGTGTTCTAGGGGTGGTTTTTGCGTACACTGTACCATGTTTCTTGGCGCCAAACTTGGCTATGTATAGGCGGGGTTGCCATCTTCGGGGCCGTGGTGTCGCCACAATTCCAGTGCCACACGCGTCGGAAATGGTTGTAAAGGTGTCTGCATAGTGTAGAACACGGTCCTGGTGCCCCGGGGTCTGGAACTGCGGAAACGCGCGGGCGGCAAGGGCCCGAAAAACGGCGTTTGCGTCACAACACATCCCTTGGTCAATGCTTCTTTAGCTTATTCATGGGAGGCTGGGTATGCATGCGCCGTGCGCGCGTTCGCTGGTGTTTGTGTGTTGGCGGATTTTTTGTGTTTGGGCGTGTGGAGGACACCCTGCAGATTGCCCTGGTGCATGATATTGTAGGAAATTATTATTGGATGTGTGTTCTAGGGGTGGTTTTTGGTACACTGTACCATGTTTCTTGGCGCCAACTTGGCTATGTATAGGCGGGGTTGCCATCTTCGGGGCCGTGGTGTCGCCACAATTCCAGTGCCACACGCGTCGGAAATGTTGTAAAGGGTGCTGCATAGTGTAGAACACGGTCCTGGTGCCCCGGGGTCTGGAACTGCGGAAACGCGCGGGCGGCAAGGGCCCGAAAACGGCGTTTGCGTCACACACATCCTTGGTCAATGCTTCTTTAGCTTATTCATGGGAGGCTGGGTATGCATGCGCGCGTGCGCGCGTTCGCTGGTGTTTGTGTGTGCGGATTTTTGTGTTTGGGCGTGTGGAGGACACCCTGCAGATTGCCCTGGTGCATGATATTGTAGGAAATTATTATTGGATGTGTGTTCTAGGGTGGTTTTTGCGTACACTGTACCATGTTTCTTGGCGCCAAACTTGGCTATGTATAGGCGGGGTTGCCATCTTCGGGGCCGTGGTGTCGCCACAATTCCAGTGCCACACGCGTCGGAAATGGTTGTAAAGGTGTCTGCATAGTGTAGAACACGGTCCTGGTGCCCCGGGGTCTGGAACTGCGGAAACGCGCGGGCGGCAAGGGCCCGAAAACGGCGTTTGCGTACACACATCCCTTGGTCAATGCTTCTTTAGCTTATTCATGGGAGGCTGGGTATGCATGCGCGCGTGCGCGCGTTCGCTGGTGTTTGTGTGTGCGGATTTTTTGTGTTTGGGCGTGTGGAGGACACCCTGCAGATTGCCCTGGTGCATGATATTGTAGGAAATTATTATTGGATGTGTGTTCTAGGGGTGGTTTTTGCGTACACTGTACCATGTTTCTTGGCGCCAAACTTGGCTATGTATAGGCGGGGTTGCCATCTTCGGGGCCGTGGTGTCGCCACAATTCCAGTGCCACACGCGTCGGAAATGGTTGTAAAGGTGTCTGCATAGTGTAGAACACGGTCCTGGTGCCCCGGGGTCTGGAACTGCGGAAACGCGCGGGCGGCAAGGGCCCGAAAACGGCGTTTGCGTCACACACATCCCTTGGTCAATGCTTCTTTAGCTTATTCATGGGAGGCTGGGTATGCATGCGCGCGTGCGCGCGTTCGCTGGTGTTTGTGTGTGCGGTTTTTTGTGTTTGGGCGTGTGGAGGACACCCTGCAGATTGCCCTGGTGCATGATATTGTAGGAAATTATTATTGGATGTGTGTTCTAGGGGTGGTTTTTGGTACACTGTACCATGTTTCTTGGCGCCAAACTTGGCTATGTATAGGCGGGGTTGCCATCTTCGGGGCCGTGGTGTCGCCACAATTCCAGTGCCACACGCGTCGGAAATGGTTGTAAAGGGTGTCTGCATAGTGTAGAACACGGTCCTGGTGCCCGGGGTCTGGAACTGCGGAAACGCGCGGGCGGCAAGGGCCCGAAAACGGCGTTTGCGTCACACACATCCCTTGGTCAATGCTTCTTTAGCTTATTCATGGGAGGCTGGGTATGCATGCGCGCGTGCGCGCGTTCGCTGGTGTTTGTGTGTGCGGTTTTTTGTGTTTGGGCGTGTGGAGGACACCCTGCAGATTGCCCTGGTGCATGTTTGTAGGAAATTATATTGGATGTGTGTTCTAGGGGTGGTTTTTGCGTCACTGTACCATGTTTCTTGGCGCCAAACTTGGCTATGTATAGGCGGGGTTGCATCTTCGGGCCGTGGTGTCGCCACAATTCAGTGCCACACGCGTCGGAAATGGTTGTAAAGTGTTCTGCATAGTGTAGAACACGGTCTGTGCCCGGGGTCTGGAATGCGGAAACGCGCGGGCGGCAAGGGCCCGAAAACGGCGTTTGCGTCCACACAACCTTGGTCAATGCTTTTTAGCTTATTCATGGGAGGTGGGTATGCATGGCGCGTGCGCGCGTTCGCTGGTGTTTGTGTGTGCGGTTTTGTGTTTGGGCGTGTGGAGGACACCTGCAGATTGCCTGGTGCATGATTTGTAGGAAATTAGTATTGGATGTGTGTTCTAGGGGTGGTTTTTTGCGTACACTGTACCATGTTTCTTGGCGCCAAACTTGGTATGTATAGGCGGGGTTGCCATCTTCGGGGCCGTGGTGTCGCCACAATTCAGTGCCACACGCGTCGGAAATGGTTGTAAAGGTGTCTGCATAGTGTAGAACACGGTCCTGGTGCCCGGGGTCTGGAATGCGGAAACGCGCGGGCGGCAAGGGCCCGGAAAACGGCGTTTGCGTCACACACATCCCTTGGTCAATGCTTCTTTAGCTTATTCATGGGTGGCTGGTATGCATGCGCGCGTGCGCGCGTTCGCTGGTGTTTGGGTTGTGCGGTTTTTTGTGTTTGGGCGTGT
>JASPKP010008236.1:0-11799 GCA_030674155.1 Stramonita haemastoma | reverse complement strand
GGGGAGGGGGGGAAAATGGGGGGGGGGGCCCCCCGGGTTTAAAAAAAAAAAAAAGGGGGAAAAAAAAAAAAAAAAAAAAAAAAAGGGAAGGGTTTGGGAAAAAAAAAAAAAAAAAAAAAAAAAAAAAAAAAAAAAAAAAAAAAAAAAAAAAAAAAAAAAAAAAAAAAAAAAAAAAAAAGGGGAAAGGGGGGGGTTTGGGGGGGGAAAGGGGGGGGCCGGGGGGGGGGCCCCCCGGTGGGTTTTTCCGGGGTTAAAGAGGGTTGGGGGGAAAGAGGTGGTTTGGGGCCCCAACCCCCGGGGGGGGATTTTTTGGGGGGGGCCCCCCCCCCCCCGGCGGGGGGGGGTGGGGCGGGGGGGGCGTGGGGTGGGGGGGCGGGGGGGGTTTTGGGGTTTTGTTTTTTTGTTGGGATGGTTTATGGGGGTGTTTTTTTTGGTAATTGTTTGGTTCGTTTTTCTTTTTTTTAAGGTTGTTTGTTTTTTTTGGGGGAGTTTGGGGGAAATTTTTTGTTTTTTTTACGTCCCCCCAAAAAAAAATTTTCCCCCCAAAAATTTTTTTCCTTTTTGTTTTTTTTTTGGGGTTTTTTTGTTCTTTTTTTTTTGGTTCTTTTTTTCGATCGTTTTTTTTTAAAAATTTGGGTTGTTGGGGGTTTTGGTAGTTGGTTTTTTGGGGTGGGGGGGTTTCTTCTTTAATTGTTAAACCCAAAAAATTTTATGTTTTTTTTGAAAAAAAGTTTTGTTTTGTTTTTTTTTTCTTGGTTTTCCTTTTTTTTTGTTTATTTTTTCCCCCCCCCCCTTTTCTTTTTTTTTTTTTTGTTTGGGATTTGTTTTGGGTTTGAAAAAAAAAAAAAAAAAAAAAAAAAAATTTTTTTTTTGTTTTTTGTAAAAAAAAAAAAAAAAAAAAAAAAAAAGGGGCCCCCGGGGCCCCCCCCCGTTTGTGGGTGGGGGGTTCCCCCCTGTTCTTTTTTGGCTTCTTTTTGGGGGGTTTGGGTTTTCCCCCCCGACAGGAAGGGGCTAAGATCTTTAAAATTAATATATTTATCTTATTAATTTTCTATTTTATCATCTTTTATCTATCTATTAATATCTTTATATATCTATAATATCTATATCAATCTATTTTTATATATAAATATTATTTTATTTTAATAAACACACACAACATACACACCCCAAAATCATAGGGGCCGGTCTCAGGCGCTTTTCGGGGCCACTTGTGTAACCCCAACATCTTTTTTAAAAAGTGGCAGCCCGTGGCGTGGGGTGGTGGTGAAGGTGGGGGGGGGGGGGGGGGGGGGGGCGGGTGTGTGTGTGTGGTGTTGGGGTGGGCGGGGGTGGGGGGTGTTGTGGGGTGTGTGGTGTGGGTTGTGTTGTGGGGTGTTTGCGCGCGGCGAGGGGAAAAGGGTGGGTTTTTGGGATTTTAATGGGGATGGGGGTTTTGGGTTGGTTGGTGGGGGGAGGGGGGGTGGTTTTTAAATGTGGTTGTGGGGTGATGGTGCTGCTGTGATGTGTTGGGGGTGGGTGTTTGTGGGGGTTTTGGGTGTTGTGTGTGTGTGTAAGTGGTGTGGTAAGTAAGGAGTGAGTGTTGTGTTGTGAAGTGTAAAGTGTGGTTGGGAGGATGGAGGGAGGAGGTGGTGTTTTTGTGGTGTGTGTGTGGTGTGTGTGTTGTGGTGTGTGTGTGGGTGTGTGTGGTGGTTTGGTGTAAATGAGGGGGAATGGCGCGGTGGGTGGGTGTGCGTTGGTGTGTGTGTGTACGGGCGTGCATTGCTTGCACGTGCACCGCGCCCTACATGGTAAGGGGAAGGTTTGGGGGTAAGGGGGTTGAAATGTTTAGTGCATGCTGACGTGGGTGTTCCTTTCTTTACTCGTTAACATAGCACAGTGATTGGTCATTTAACGATTTTACGCGCTTTTTTTTCTTACCTTGTGAAATTGCCAGGTTTGTACACAAGACACAAAAAAATTTTGAGAGGACGAGGCAGAACGAGACGGACAGGAAGACAGACAGGGGGGAGGGAGAGAGGAGAGAGGACAGACAGGGAAGAGAGAGAGAGAGAGAGAGAGGGAGAGGAGAGAGAGAAGGGGAGAGAGGGGGAAGGGGGGAGGAGAGAGAGGGAGGGAAGGGAGGGGAGGAGAGACGAGACAGGGGACGAGACAGGGCAGAGACAGGGGACGGGGCAGGGGAGGGGTTTAGGGAAGGGAAGGGGTGGGATGGTGGTAAAAGAAACAAGGTCCACCGACATAAACGGCAGCTTTGTTGAGCATGCTTTGATTGCTGCCAAATTTTTCATACCGCCCCTTCTCACAACAAGCTTCCGTTAGCAGGACGTGATATTGCGCCAAATTTCTACCGAAACATTCTTCACAACAACCTGCATTCCCCGTTAGTTTTACGTTGAATTGATGTAAATTTCTAAGCAACTCCTTACACAAAACCTGCATTTTTGTTAAAAAAAAAAAACCCCAAAGAAACAATCCCCTAAGCCGGGTATGTATTCAGTCTGTCTGCCTTGGCCTTTTGGGGATGGCCCCCAAACTGCTGTCCCCGGGCCTCGGCCTGGGTAGTTCCCTTAAAAATGCGGAAGTCGTACGGGAAAAAAGCTGTGACACAGTTCTCCTTGGGAAAGAGTTTAATTTTACCCTCACGTTTTTCCAAAGGGTTTCTGTGACGTTTTGCTCCGGGGAAAAAAGTAACATACTGCCAATCATGTCACGCCCGGGTTCGCCCCCTTTTGCACCCCCAAAATGCCCCCCCAAACTACCCCACAAAACCGGATGGATTAGGGTCAGCTTTAAAAAAGCAAAAAATTGGGTCCGTGTCCCCGAAGCCCCCGCAAAAAGAGATTTTTTCCCTGGAATTTCGGCAAAAAGCAGGGAAAAGGGGAAACAAATTATATTTTTTATTTATAATTTTATTATATATTTTTAAAAAACACACAAATGTGACGGACAAAAAACAGAAAACAAAAGGGTGGCGCTCCATTTGTGGCGACCATTCCCTGTGAAGAAAAAACCCCGTTTTTTCCGCGGAATCGCTAGCAAAAAAGTCGAAAAATTTTAAAAAAACTAATGTGGATGGCCCCCGAATAATTAATGTAAGAGGGAAAAACCCACCACCAACCAAACACCCCCCACCCCTCACCCCCATCACCTCCCACAACCACCCCCAAACTACCCCCCCGAAAACCCCCAAAAACCCCAACCCCCACCCCCCCAACAAAAAAAACCAAGCTTTCACCTTTTTTTTTTCCTTTAATCGTTCATCGAGGGCCCTGAGATCCGGGCCCACTGTTTGAAAAACCCCGCGCCCGTACACATTCCACGGGCCCAGCCCCCCCCCCTCTTTTCCATTCCTTTTCCCCTCCCTCCCCCCCCTCTCTCTTTTTTTTTCTCTCTTCTCCTTTTTTCCTCTTCCCTTCTTCCTTCTTTCTTCTCTCCCCCATTCTCTCGCCCTCCCCTTTCTCTCTCTCCCCCCTCTCTCTTCATCCCCCCCTCTCTCTTCCTCCCCCCCTATCTCTGCCCCCTCTCTCTCCCCCCTCTCTCTGTGAAAATCAATGGAAAATAATTTTCTGTATGTATGTATGTATCCACGAAGGCGCGACTGGCTCCCCCCCTTCTCCCCCCCCTCTCCCCCCCCCCTCCCTCTCTCTCTCCTTTTTTTCCCCCTTTCCATCTCTTCCTCCCCCTGCTCTTCCCCCTTGTGCAAAAAAGGATATATATTTACTGTAGATGTTGACCCGACAGGTCAGCAGACGGCCCTCCTGCCTGGCTCACTACAGGGCGTGCAGAGGGGGGCATCGATCGGCCCGTGGGGGAGGGCAGGGGGGGAATTTTGTAAAACCAAAAATTCACCCCCACAACGTCCTGCAGCCCCAGCCAATCCATGCAGTGCGCGCGACGGTGCGGGGTATGCAGAACAGCACGTGAAGCGTGGTGCGAGGTGTGCGCGTGAGGTGCGTGCCACCACAAAAAAACCCATACTTCCCCCCCTTTCCCTCGTTTCCCCCATAACCCCACCCACACCCACACCCCACCACAAAACCCCCCCACACAACACCGTACCACCCCGTCCACCCAAAAAAAACTGAGCCGCACACACACGCGCACGCCGCACGACACCACAAACACCACTGGGGGGCGGGTTTAGCCCGGGTTAGGGGTGGTGCCTGCGCTCGGATTGTGACCTGGGTTCGAACTCGTTTAAAAAAAGGGTTTTTCTTGGAGTTAAAATCAGGGGGCCCCCCCCCCCTCCCCCCCAAAAAAAATCCCTTGGGGATATAAAACCGAAGCCCCCGGCGAAGCCGCAGAAACCTTGCGCCACGTTTTAAAACCGTTCCGCTTTTTTGTAAAGGGAGGCCATTTTGTTCCGTCGGAAAGGATGACAAAGTTTACAAAAAGCATACAACGGGAGGATGTAAAAAGTAAAGACCCTAACCGAAACAAAAGGATTTCCCAATGAAAGTCAAAAAAAAGAGGGGAGGAGAGGGGAGAGGAGAGAGAGGAGAGAGGAGTGGGAGGGGAAGAGAGGGAGAGAGAGAGGGGGGGGGGGGGGGGGGTTTTTATTTCCAGGTAAGCAAAGCTTTTTCAGTCCCTTGTCCCGTCTTCCCGGGTTTGGAGAGTTTTTTTAATTGTAAACGTTTCACATTAAGGACTAATTTTGTGCAAAATAATCATCATGTCAAAATCAGTATGTTGGCACGTTTCCCAAAATTACCTTGGCACAAATGTTGAGCCAAAAATTTGTTTTTAGTTGTTTAAAGTCACTTTTTTTATTGTTATAAAGTATTTGTTAAACGTATTGGTCCTTATGAAACCCCAAAAAATTAGAAAAAACAAAAACGCTGAAGTGATAAGGCTTATAATTTATGGGTGTTGGTTGTGTGTGTGTGGTGTGGTGTGTGTGGTGTGGGTGTGTGTGTGTGGGTGGTGTGTGTGTGTGGTGGTTGAAAGGTGTTTTCTTTAATTAAAATTGAAACCTTACTTTTTTCAATCGGTGATGGCCATACGACAAAAATGTTTGCGACAGACAGTGTGGGGTGTTCTGTCCCATGGAAATGAATGATGACGGTTTTTCTGTTTTCCATCCTATCAGGCTTTCTTCTTTATCCCCCCCCCCAAACATAATGCACACCCCCCCACACCACCCAAAACCCCAAAAACCCCACACCCCACCCCCCCACCCCCACACACCAAAACACACACAAACACACGCACACAAAACACACACAAATTTTTGTTGTCTGCATGGCTAAAGCTCTTGTCTCTTCCTTTGGGTGAGACTATAAACCGAGGCCCCTGTGCGAACAGAGCAGACATTTGCCCACGTTGAAATGTTCCCTTTTTTGGAAGAGTAGGCCATAGGGGTCGGGGGTTTGGTGACAAGTTTAAACCGGTACACACGGGCACTGAAAGAAAAAAACCTGGTGTTATTTCATTATTTCGAAATAAAAAAAATACATAAATAAATCCCCCCCTTCCGCTCTTTTCTCTTCTTTTCTCTCTCTCCTCTTCCTTCTCTCTTCTCTCTCTTCTCCCTCTCTCTCTTCTCCTAGTGGTCAGGAAAATTGCGTGGCAAATTTTGGCCGGGTTCGGTCCCGGGCGAGGAAATTTTCTTCGGAGTTAAAAATCGGCTGACCCATTCCCCCCAAAAATCCTTCGGGTGAGATTTAAACGAGGCCCGTGTGTGAAGCACGCAGAACTCTTGCGCACAGTTAAAACCGTTCCCCTTTTGTAAGAGTAGGCCCTGGTGCCGGTGGGGAACGATGAAATATTTTCAAAAAAGCATACACCGGGGACCCGGTGAAAAAAAGCCATGAGTTTTTTGTTACCCCGATTAAAAAAAAAAAAAAAAAATAAATTTTCCCTCTTGTGTAATGCTCATAATCTGTATACAAAATACAAATCAGATGTTTACTTTCATCCCCCCGGGGATCTATTTATTTTTTCTTTGTGCTGTTGTTTTTGTCTCCCACCTTTTTCTAGTCCGAAAAAACTTTAAGATAGATTTACCCCCCCCCCCTTTTTTTCTTTTGTGTTTGTTTCCCCGGTTTTTTTCTTTTTTTTTGGGGTCTTGGCCTGTTGTTTGTCTGTTGCTGGCTGTCTGTGATTGTCTGTGATTGTCTGTCAATTTTTCCTCGTTGCTGTGGTTTGATCGCTGTCTGTCAAATTTTTCTTTGGTGTTTCCCTTTGTTTTGTCTGTCAAACTTTTTGGGTCTCCTGTTGTTTGCTTGGCTGTTGTTTGCTGTTTTTGTCTGGCTCTTGTTCTGTTTCGTCCGTTGTTTGTCTGTCTTGTCGTTGTCTGCAATCTCTGTCCTCTGTGGTTGTTGCATGAAGCTGCCCAACCCCGCTTGCCCCCCCCCCCCCCCCCCCCCCCCCTTCTCCTCTCTCCCCTCCCCCCCTTATTCCAATTTTCCAATCCCCCTTTTTCCCCATGTCCCCGAGGCTGGGGGGGCAGGCAGGGTCAAAAAGTCACCGAGTCCTTACTTTAGGGGGAAGCGGAAAGTTGGACCGCTTCGCTGGGCCCAAAAATTAAATAGTTTGATCAGATGAGGGGGCGGGGGGGGGGGGGAGGACGGAAAGATCAAAAGTTGCAAAAGAGAGGGTAGTGAAAAGAAAAAAGAGGTAGTAGAAAAAAAGTAGAAGTAGTAGTAGTAGTGTAGTGTAGAAGTAGTAGTAGTAGTAGAGTAGAGTAGTATAGAGAGGGAGATAGTAGTAGTTGTAGTAGTAAAGAAGGAAGAGAAGAAGAGAAAGGGAAAAAGAAGAAGAAGAAGAAGAAAAGGAAGAAGAAGAAAAAAGGAAGAAGAAGAAGAAGAAGAAGAAGAAGAAAAAGAAAAAGAAAGAGGAGGAGGGGGGAGGGGAGGAAGGAGGGAGGGGAGGAGGGGGGAGTGGTGAAGGAAAAAGAGCAGTTTTTCAAAGGGGGGAAAAAAAAGCTGGCCCGGTTTTCAATGGGATGAGGTACAGTAGGGGGAGGGGGCACACCGACCCGCATTATAAGAGGTATACTTTTGAATATTATTAAATATAATGGCGTTTGGGTTTTTGTTGCTTACAATTTTAAATGTGTAGAAACCCGCTTTTGAATACACTTCTGTAAAGCAAAACGATTGGTCAGCGAAACCAGACATCAAGATTAAATTTTATAAAACGCTTGCTAAAAAATGACATGCCCCGGGTTTTTAAACAACTCCTGTTTGTATGGTAATTTGGGGGAGTGTGATTTTATGCATGCAGTGCGGGCCCGGCGCGGCGAGCACACCCCCACCACCCAAGATTAAACACGGAATCGCGATTGGTATAAATATTACAACGCCCAAACCTTCGTCTCTAAAGACACCGAAATTTTAAAACCCGCCCAAACACTGCTGAAAACAGTTAGAGTTTTTAAAAACATTTGAAACCCGAAGATTTTCCTTTCCCAAATTTAAGCTTTTAATCATTTTGGGTTTTTGAAAAAAAATCTCCCCAAAAATTTTTTTCCCATTTTTTATGCCCCCCCCTCCCCCCCCAATTAGGGGAAAAAAAAAGAGGGGGGGGGGGGTGAGGAGGGTACGTCGTGCTCAAAAGTTTTCACGGAAGAGAGGGCTGAAAATTTAAAGAAAAAAATTGGGGCAAAGCGTGGGTTGATTCCTTCAGAAGGAGGGGGGCGGCGGTTAAGATGTTACCTGGCCTAACAAGAAACGTGGGTTCTGGGGCGATTCCCCACCTTTCCCCTTTTTTTTTGTTGAGAAAAATCAAATGGGGCTCGGTCCTTCGGGGGAAACGTTTTTAAAATAACTGTGGGCCCCCTGGCGAAGCCCCAAACATCTTTTGCAGCACTAAAAAACCCGATCGCCCTTTGGAGGAGGTATTTTGTGCCCTAAGAAGGGAAGAAAGAAAACTTTTTAAAAAACTGCTCACACGGGTGTTGTGTTTGCCCCTCCCCCAAATCGGAAAGCAGCTACCTAAAAAGGTGGGGGGGGGTGGTGGTGGTGGTGGTGGTGTGGGGTGGGGGAGGGGTGGGGGGAGCTGGATCCAAAAACAACTTTGGGGGGCCCCCGGGATTGATTTCGTCTTTTTACTTTGGGTTAAAATTTTGACTTTTCGACGTTTCGGTTTTTTATTATAAATTTTTTTTTTTATCAAAATCAGTGAGTGTGTAAGGAGCGTGCGAGTGAGTGGTGGTGAGTGAGTGCATTGTGTGTCCCCGGTGCGTGGTGGTAGTCGGCGTGTGTGTGCGCGTTCGTCTGGTGTGGTGCACGGGGGGCAGTGTTTTCATATTTTTTGTTTTATTTTTTTTATCTTTTTTTAAATTTGAGGATAAGGATGCCTTGGGGCTTTTTTTCTCTGTCCCAAATGGGAGCAAATTTTTTTTAAAATTTTTTCATCCCTTCCCGGTACAAATGGTACTCTTTTAAAAGCGAAACAGGTTTTAAAAGTTTGCGCAAGTGTTCTGCGTGGTGCGCACCGGGGCCTCGGTTTACGGCTATCCAAAGGATTTTTTGGGGGGGTGGGTAAGCATGTGTTATTTTAGGAGAAAATGTCCCTTGAACAGGAACGCCCCCGGGCGCAAAACGCAACCCCAAAGCGAAATAATAAAACCGGCTATCTCGCCCCCAATTTTGGGGCGGCCTGGGTGTTTGTTTTTTTTCGGGGGGGGGGGGGGGGATAGAGGGGAGAGAACGAGTTTCTCACGTAGAGGGAGGGGGACAGTACAAAAAAATTTCGAACATCAAGCTTTTTCCCGATTTTTTGGGAGCAAGTAATTTAGAAAATAAAGTCTGGGATCGGTTTTTTTTTCATGAAATAAACTCATTTTTTCTTTTTGCCCCCCCCTCCCCCCCTCCCCCTTTCCCCTCTACCTACCTCGGGTTTTCCACGGGAGTATTTTTTGGGGGAATTTGGATCATGAGGGTTTGTGGGGAGTGAGGGTGACATTGGAGCTGTTCTGTGGGGAGAGAAGAAGAATGCGGGGCGTTTGGGAACGTCTTCAGTTTTGAATAAATCTGGGATTAAATCGTGAAAAAAAAACACCCTTTTGATCGAAAAAGAAGAACAAAGACACATAAAGAAGACGTGAGGGAAAAAGGAAAAAAGGGGGGAGCGGAAGGAAAAAGGGGAAGAAAAAGGAGAAGAAGGGGGAAGAAGAAGGGGAAAGAAAAAGAAGGGAAGAAGAGGAGGAGGAGGGGAGGGGAGGAGGAAGAGGAGGGGGAGGGGGGGGGAGGGAAAAAGAAGAAAAAGTAGAAAAGGAAAAAAAGAAAAAGAAGGGGAGAAGAGAAGGGAAGAAGAAAGAAGAAGAAGAAGGAAAAAAGAAAAGGTTTTAGTTTGATATTGATCATTCACAACCAAAATCCACGAAGAAAAAAAAAAGCACGTCTGACACGCACAAAAGGTGACAAACACAAAAAACTGACACGAGGGTCGCAAAACACCCAAAACCCCAAAACCCCCACCAACACCCCCACAAAAAACAAAACCAACAAAAAGTCGCTCCAAAAAATGTTTATCCTTGTAATTTGTTTTTCCCAAACAGAATAAACAATGACACTACTCTGGTCAAACATTTTCTATGCATCACGCGCCCGACATACACATCAAATTTGCGTGTGCACGCCGCAACAGTTTTATATTTAAAAAAAAATTAATTAAAAAAAGTAATGATTTTTTTTTTACAAAACCCACACACACACACACACCCCACACACACCACCACACACCCACAAACCCCCCAAAAATAACCACAAAGAGGTAATTTTAAAAAAAACCAGCAAAAAAGAAAAAGTTTAAAAAAGTTTTTGTAAGATTGTTTTTTTTAAGGATATCAGTGTTTCCCCCAAAGGTTACGAAAACAAAGATGTTTAAAAATGTAATCATCCATCCATCAAACTCTCTCTTCTTCTCTTCTTCTCTCTCTCTTCTCTCTCTCTCTCTTCTCCCCTCTCTCCCAAAAACCCCACACCCCCATACACACCCCAAAACGCGGGGCGCGCGCAACCAAAATCGCATTATTGATACATCATCCCTACAGAAGTTTAAATTCTCTCTCTTTCCCCCACACCCCCCACACCACACACCACACACCACACCACACACACACCCAAAACCCCCTTTCCCCAAATCACGTCTCCCCTCTCTCCAACCCAATTAACAACAGCACCCCACAATGGTACATTTAACACACAAAACACATACCAAAATTCAACAATTACAAACACACGCACCACCACGCCCCCCACCCCTTTCAAAACACCCAAATCCCATTCAACAGCACCCAAACACACAGCACCATCCCCAAACGCAAAAAAACACAAAAAACCAGTTTTTCCCCGTCGGTAGCCAGTGGGCGAAGCCCCTCAGTGCGCGGGGGGGAGACTGGGGGGGAAAAACAAGCCGGAACACCCCGCGCTGATGAGGGAAGCCCGGGTCGGGCCCCATTTCCCCTGACCCAACCTCACAAATGGACACGCCCGAAACCGAAAGTTTCGTTCCACGCACGGGGAAAATCTTCCCCCTTCTCTTTTTCCCGAAACCAAACACTAAAGGGAAGATTAGGTTTTGTTTCCTCTTTCAACCGGTTGCGTTTTCCAAAAAACAACGAAAGACTGGAAACCCTTTTTTTTTTTTTATAATAAAAAGTAAAAAAATTTGTTAACAAATATACCTGTCTGGAAAACCCCAACCCAAAAAAACGAAGTGTAGGTAGTCTAAGCGATACATTTAGCTACAGCAAAAGATTTGTGTTGTAACACTTTTATTTTTTGTTGTTTGTTGTTTTTCTGTTAAAAAAACAAAAAATGTCTTTCCGAAAAAAAAAAAACAAAATCCACAACTTGTATTTTCCACAAAACAAAAATGTAAAAAAAAAAAAAAAGACAGTGATTGTAAAGGTTGTTTTTTTCAAGTCATTCAAAATAGTTAAAAAAAAACCCAAAACAGACCACATTTTTCCCCCCCTTTGAGCTTTCAAACTTTCGTTAAATTTACCACTATGCCACCACACAAAAGAAAACAAACCGAACCCTTTTCCGTTCAAAAACAGCCCCCCCCCCCCACACAGAAAGGCTCCAGGCATTCTCCCCCCCGTGGCACCCTCTTTGGGTAGATCGAAGGTGTAGTTGTTGCCGAGTTGTTGTCCGTAGTCGACGCCGTTGCGGGGGTAGGAGATGGCGCCCCAGGCGGGCGGGGCCCAAAATCGGAGGGGGGCGAGGGGGAAGGAGAAAGGGGTTTTGTGGGGGCCGTCTTGGAGGCGCCATGTAGGGAGGTGTCGTGGAGGTGGCCCAGGGCCCTTGGGGGGAAGCGAACCCTGACCGCCTTGTGGAACCCCCGTTGGCCACGCGCACCCCGCCCCTGATGGACCCCGCCGTGCCGCGTTCCCGCACCCCCTTTTTCCCCCATCACGCGTCCCGGAAGTGCACGTCGGCCCCCGGTGCGCGAGGTCCGGTGGGACGCGCCCATGGCCTTGCGGTCCTCCGTCCCCGGGGTGCGGGGGGCGCATGGCGGGGGCGGGATCTTGGGGGGGGGCTCCAGGTTTGCACGTGCCCCCACCGATTCCCGGTCCCCCCCAGGGCGTCCCCGAAGCGCACCACCTTCTTCCTGCGCGGGGGGGTGCCCGGGGGGCGTCTTGGTGGACTTGAGCGAGTGGTTTGCGCAGTCCGTGCGGTGAAGTTGAACTCTCGGTTCGTACGGGGGCTGTCGGGGAGGAAGGGCGCGGTACGAGGGGCGAAGCGGCTTTCCCCCTCGTGGGTGGCGCTGGCGGCGCGGCGCAGGGGCAGGTCGTGTGGACTCCCGGGGCCCGGGGGGGGGATTCCCCGAGAGGCCAGAAAGGTC
>JASPKP010008235.1:10000-11799 GCA_030674155.1 Stramonita haemastoma | reverse complement strand
AAGATACCCCATTTTCAAAAAGTTTTACAGACTCTCAGCATTCAAAACATCAGTTGCTAAGGTTATATATTCTTCCCCAGTAAGACCTCTACTGTAGTTACACCACACACACACACACACACACACACACACACACAACACACACAACAACACACACACACACACACACACACACACACACAACAGCCCAGAAGGGGGGGAGAAAAGGGGGAAAAAAAAAGAACTAAACAGGAGAGAGACAGAGAGAAAGACATTGAGAGAGGGGGGGGGGGGAGAGACAGAGGGAACAGGGGCAGGGGGAGGGAGAGAGGGGGAGAAAAAGGACAAGGCATAGGGGGACAGAGAAAAGACAGACAGAGAGAAAGGGGGGGGGGGGGGAGACAAAAGGGAGAAGAGAAAGACAGATAGACAGACAATGAAAGAGAGACAAATAGAGAGAGAAAGAGAGAGAGCGAGAGGGAAACAGAGAGATAGAGACTGAACAGAGAGAGAGGGAGAAAGAAAGAGGGGAAGAGACAGACACAACAGAGAGAAAGACAGACAGTAAGAAAGAAAAGAGTAAAGAGAGAGAGAGAGAGAGAGAGAGAGAGAGAGAGAGAGAGAGAGAGAGAGAGAGAGGAGAGAGGGAAAAAAGAGAGAGAGTGAGACAAGAGTGAGACAAGAGAGAGACACACACAGACAACAGAGAGAGAGAGAGAGAGAGAGAGAGAGAGAGAGAGGAGAGAGAGAGAGAGAGAGAGAGAGAGAGAGAGACGAGGTCAGAGAGACAGAGAGTGAGAGACAGAGAAATAAAGAGAGGGAGAGAGAGGGGGGAAGAGAGGGGGGAAGGGAGAAAAAAAAAAGAGCAGACAAGAGAGAGTGAGAGAAAGAGACAGACAGAGAGAGAGAAGACAGACAGACAGACAGGAAAGACAGACAAAGACAGAGATAGAGACAAGAGAGAGAGAGGGAGAGAGAGACAGAGCAAGAGAGGAGAGAGGAGAGGAGAAGAGACAGAGAGAGACAGAGGGAGACAGAGAGAGACAGAGACAGAGATAGAGAGAGAGAGAGACAGAGAGAGAGACAGAGAGACAGACAGACAGAGAGAACACTGAACACTGAAATTGTTTAATGTACATTGGCCTTAGGCCACAATACAAAAAAGTGGTGGGCATAGAGTGTGTGCATATGACATAGGTGATATAAACATATTACTATCATCGTATATGCATATGAAATAATGTATTAGTAATTATAAAGCAAGAAAGTTAAATAAGCCATATCTTAACCGTTAATCACGGAACAATTCACACGTATCGTAAACGACACTGTTTTAGATGTATCATTCATCAACACAAATACCAATTTCTAAAGAGTTATCCTATTTCTTCTATTGGTTGCATGAAAGATAAAACGTGATAAATTGTATCTATCAGTAGGTACAGTGGCTTTGAGTAGCACATAGAAAGGAAGTCTTTTAGAATCTTTAAGAAACTTATTTCTCAAGTCTTCATAGATAGGGCAATTCAGTATAAAGTGTTCTTCATTTTCTATTTGATCTTTACAAACAGGGCATTGCGTAACTTCGTTTAAACTATTATACCGCTGTGTATTATTGTTCAATGGTAGAACATTGAATCGAACTTGCGTAACTGCAACTCGAAAACAATATGTATCCATTTCAGTGATATACTTTTCTTTTTCAAAAATAGTTTTAAAGTCTCTATAACCATCATATCGCTCACGGTCTCTAATGGTGCCAGTCCATTCCTGATCAAACCAATCTACAAGTCTTTGTTTAAAGGCACGCAAGAACATTT